>APFE031272624.1:142468-243753 GCA_000404065.3 Pinus taeda | reverse complement strand
TTTTCGGTCCATGGTATTGGATGCTTCGGCATGTATAAATATGTATTGTAACATTGAAAGGAACATAATGAAAAATCAAACTGTTAGTACCAGTTTTGGGATACAGTGGGAAATCTCTGTGTATACGTGTTTTATGTGTTATGCTCTCGCATTTTTTATTTTTCCTGTGATTTAGAATTCGTATGCAGGTAATTAATGTACGAGGTTAAAACCTACATTGGGTTATGGGCCCACCACGCTTCCGCTGAGTTCCCTCTAAGAGAAAATATATAAATATTCAAATTGGTTTGGCATATAAAAAACATTAACCTTAATTTAATAATGTACTTCACAGTTATAACTTATATTCCGATGGCTAATTCGTAGCTATATTCTGATAGATATGATGAATATGAAGGTTTGTATTCATGTTAGCATTAATGGAGAAAGTTAGCTTTCCTATGTTTGAGTGTTTATTGCTTTAGAATAGGATTGAGATCCTATTTGTTAGGGAGTGGTTCAAACCACCCGATACTGTGCAAGTATATGTAATAGATTATGTGAATGTGATAGCACAGAGCGTTCTACCACAGACAATCTACAGGTGAAGCTCTCACCTGAGAGCTGCTCAGTTTGTAGTAATAATTCAGTGTTGCTATTTTTAACATGGTATCAGAGCTTATGGTTTGGAGTAGAGATCCAGTGAGGGCTAAGAGCCATGAAGGCTGAGGTTTTTTTATGATTTCAAAGGCTAAGTTGGTGAGTGTAGAGGACGTTCTGGATCTCAGTGCAGGTTGTTGTTAGGGATCAGAGGATCTGAGATCTATGATCTGTTGTATCTTGGAGGAGAGGTTGTTTGACTGCGCGTGGAGGAGCCTATTGTCCTGCATGTTGGATGCGAACCTATGTGTTGTGTGAACGCGAGAGGAGGAGTGTGTCGTGTGGTTGTTGTGTGCATTGGAGGACGAGTCTCATGAAAGCACTGTGTGTTGATTTGCTAAGTATTTCGTTGAAGGTCGAGGCATGCCCAGTGGGGACGTCGAAAGGATCAGATCTGCTGCTCATAAGCAAAGAACGTCAAAGAAAGGACGTCGAGCCATAGTGTTGTAGAGCCTGGTGTTGTAAGCTGTGGACTGGCTCAGTGGATTGCGCATTGGCGGTGAAGAAGAGGCAAATCTAAATAGGCTGTCACTGCTATTGGTGAGAAGTCCATGGTGTTGAGGTCTATCTTGCATGCCGCGTGTCTTTTTTATCATGCGTGTATGATCCATTGAGGACGCAAAATTTTCTCCTAAGGCCGAGGTCGCTGCGGTCTACCGAGGAGGAAGAAGATTGCTTGATTTCTTGCCTGGAGACCGTTGAAGCAGGTGTGCCAGAGGCCGAAATTGTCATTGCATGAAGGCTGCTTGGAGGAGATTGGTGGTTGTCACAAGATCGAACCACGAAGGGATCAATTGAGGCAACATGTTTTTGTGCAGCATCTTGGATCACTACGAGATTGAATCCCTGGAGGAGGCTGAGAGTAGCTGCTGGTGTGGTGAGGGGTTTTGTTGCCATATCACCGTGGATCGCAGGGCGGAGACTTGCTCGGAGGCCACGTGGAGGATCTTCTCAGGGATCACAGGCCGGAGAACCTTCAAAGAAATATTGTGCCAAGTGATAAACAAGATGCAAAATTGGACGGGAGCCATTGTCGAGGTTTTACCTAAACGAAGGACCTCCCACTTTGATTCCATGTCTCTGTTTCAGTTGGTGAGAAGTGGGCATTAGTCGGATGCCACTTGCATCAATTTGTGGTTCCACCCATCTTTGAGTTGAGGAAGGATTGTACCTATGGAAAATTGGCAGGGATGCAATTTCCTGATGTTGTCGAGGGTTTATCAACTTGTGAGTACACAATGCCACGAAGATGCGTCTATGCTTGTCATGCTGCAGGAATTCTTTAATTAAAAAAAGATGGGTGTTGGTTATTTAAAATGGGTTTTTTCTTTAAGTTTTTTTTATTAAAGAATTCAAGTCTCTGATAGCAAATTATGGGGGAAGACGTGGAACACTGCTGTAGGATCCATGCCACTAGGAAGTGGAGGCCGAGAGAGGGGTGCCATCTGGACGTGGAGGCCGTGGCTGCCTGACGAGAAGTGATCTAGAGGTCGTGGTATGACTTGATCCCGTGTGTTGGATGCCTCTACGTAAGGAGGCCATGGTGCGATCCCATCTACGATCCCATCTGCCATCGAGGAGAAGGAGATAAGTTTTTTTTATTAAAGAATTCAAGTCTCTGATAGCAAATCCTGGGGGAAGACGTGGAACATTGGTGCAGGATCAATGCCGCGAGGAAATGGAGGCCGAGAGAGGGGTGCCATCTGGACGTGGAGGTTGTGGCTGCCTGACGAGAAGTGATCTAGAGGCTGTGGTCTGACTCGATCTCGTGTGTTGGCTGCCTCTACGTAAGGAGGTCATGGTGCAATCCCATCTACGATCTCATCTGCCATTGAGGAGAAGGAGATCATTCCAGGCATCCAGGTTGTTCAAAATCCCACTAACCTCAGAAGGCCTAATTCAACTATTGTAGCCCAATTGTTGTAGAATTGTGTTTGGAAGTTTTTTTTTGGAGAGATCGATCATAGACCATTGATTGATTGTTGTTGCACGTGGTCACTTCTCTAGAAACTTGTTGGTCTCAAATTGGTGTGATGGTGCAATCAAGGTGAATCAATGGTAGAAGAAATGATCCTTAGACCCAAAAGGAATTGCATTGGCATCCTCATCATCTAGTCTCGGCTACGCTCCTGGAAGCAGAGTTTGATGGTAGTGACAGTGGCAACACTACCCTTGTAGTAGCGGTGGCAGCATTAAGCAGTTGACTAGTGGTGGATCAGCGTGACATTTAAGGCAGTCAGTCAGAAGGAACCAAGTGACATCAGTGGATTTCCTTATTTCATTTGTGCTATTGTGAAGCGCGGACCATTTTGAGAAGGGCAAGCATCATGGATGGTTAAGAAGCAGTCTGTGTGTGTGGAGTGGTGTCTGCGTTCAGACTTCCGCTAAAGAGGCGTATTTGCCTGAAGAGGAGACTGTTAGATCTGTCTGTGGAGCCATAGAGCTGGTGGAGATATCTGAGTGCTGGTGGATAATTTGACTGTGGTGTCGCTGTTGGGATCCCCCATTGTTCGATCGACCTGATGGCCAATCCATTTGTGGCTGGAGTGTGAGTGTTGTAGGAGTTGAGCGCATGCGTTTAGACAAGCACAAGAAGCTGAGGGGGGTGCCGAGCTGTGTCTTCCACTGCTTGGACGAAACTAGGATCACGCTAGTGGAAAGAATCAAGAGCATCGGTGTGACATTCGACTGTGGTGCTTTGGTTATGGTGCTTTGGTGTGGTTGCTAGAGCAAACTGAAGTGCGCAGCTGTGAGCGTGGTGGATCGATTTCCAGATCCAAAATTGATAGGGGAGAAAATGGGTCTTCAAAGTAAACTGAAAGAGTCTTGTAGAAAACTAAGGAGAAGTCATCAAAGGAGAAATGCAATATATTGTTCTATTGAATTTAGTGACGTGTTTCAAGTTGACACTGATGGACCGGTAGTTGATCAAGATGCAGATTTGGAATTTGGTGAGATTATTAAATGGTTAATGCCAGATTTACTGTCTTTTTGAGGTATGAATTATGAAACTGGAGCAAATGAAATGAAAACAATATTATAGAAGGTAAATTTACTAGATTATGTTGAAGATGTTATTAATGATAGTGGAAATGCATCAAGATTAAGTCTTATAACATTTGCATTAGATGATAACATCATACTTATCATAATATATGAATATGGAGAGATTCTTAGTGTAAAATTCTTATGGGATGTTTTAGAAATGAAACATTGTTTGAATGAGGGCATTTATGCTGAAGATATTGCTCTTGAAAATGATCCCATATTTGATTGTGAAACTGAAGATGCAATGATGGGTGATGAATGTGTGTCTGTAAATCAAACTTGTGATGATGAAAACACATCCATTATTGTAGAACCTAAAATTTTTCCTGATGCAGAAATCAAGTTTGATGAGACCTATATACCACATGATGAGTGAATCAATTTGATGATTGAAAAACATTTTATTGATGAATCACTGTTTGATGAGAAGGAAGGCTTATCTTCACATACAGATCAAATGCAGAATATGTTTGTAGCAACAGAACTGAGTGAAGAGGCTGAAGGCATAACTATGTCAACAGAGAGGGATGGAGTAGGGAGAGATGGAGAAACGAAAGCGAGCAGAAAGACAAAAGACAATGTGGTCCTCTTTATAAATCTAACATTGTTTTTTATGCAGAATTGGGAGACAAGAAGAAGCAATTGAAGAATCCCAAGAACCTTCAACATCAAATGCAAAGAATGTTAGTATATACTTGAAGAGGAGGATAAGAGTTCATGTGTTTCTCTGGAGGGAGAGAAAACGTAAAAAGGAGGCAAAGCTCCATTATTTTCTTATGGCAAAGAAAGTGAAGATGAAGCTTCATCCACAAATGAACAAGTATGGGCTCTGCTGCAAGAAGACAAAAATGAAAGCTCTGTCTTTTACCATTGTAAGCCTAGCTAAGACTGAGACCAGCGTATGTAATTTGAGTTTTTTAGTGAACCCTTTCTCCATTAAGGGGGAGTGTTCATATGAGTGGAGAAAATTAGCTTTCCTATGTTTGAGTGTTTATTTTTTTAGAATAAGGAGTGGTTCAAACCACCCGATATTGTGACAATGTAATAAATTATGTGAATGTGATGGCACATAGTGATCTGGCATATTTTATTTTTCCAAAAATGCAGAATTATGGTTTATGGTTTACTGCACGTCAACTTAATTTCAAATCGTAATAATAAATGTATCGACTAAAACGTGAAAGGACAGTCGGCCATAAACAAACAAACTTAGCATTAATATTAAGGGTAGATAGGAGTTTTTACTTTTGTTTTTTTAATAAATTAAATTTTATATTTATAAAAATTATATTGCCTTAAAATTAATCTAAATTTATAAAATAACAAAATTTAATCAAAATTTCTTAAATAAAATTCTCTTTGTTAAAATAGGGCTTCATTTATAAAAAAATTCTCGCTTTAAAAATTAAAATTTCTCTTCGCTTAAATAAAACTCTCACTTGTAATATAATTTCATAGTTAAGTTCTCTTTACGTAAATCAAACTCTCAATTGTAATATAATTCCAATGGACTTTAAATTAAACAAATAAAAATAAAAATTGAACATGCTATTTATTCGATGCTCATGTCATGGGAGCCCACGGTGTCCAGAGAAAATGCTATACAATTATATAGCTCCCGAATTGGGTTATATTCATTTAATGGGGATCGAATTTAAAATATATTTTTACTTTTAAATACATCTAAATAGATGCGGTTATCGGTAAATATGAACTACCATATATCTGAGTCATCTGGTTTATTGTTTTTAATTTTGTATTTACAGTATTTAATTAAATGAAAATACAATAAACTAATAATTAATTTATTACAAATTTAATATTTAAGAAGTAGATAGATAGTGTCATTTAAAACATGAAATATGGAATCCTTAATAATTAATTTATTACTTAAATAATATTTAAGAAAATTATTAAGTAGATAGATAGTGTTACCTAAAACATGAAATAAAATATGAAATTAATTATATTAGTTTCAATGATTAAAATGTGAATAGCTAATTTTTTTTTTTAAATAATTATTATTTAAATAATGAATAGTGTTATTTAAAATATAAAATATTGATTTGCTAATTATATTAGTTTCAATAATAAAGATTTGAATAGTGAGATTTTTCCTATCAAATGTCTTTGAATAATTATGTTAATGAAGATGTGAGACCCTTCTCCTATCAAATGTTACCGACTAATTATTATATTTAATTAAATGAAAAATATAAGAGGGAAATAATTAATTTATTACAGACTTAATATTTAAGATAACTGGGACTTGACCATATTACTAAGGCGAGAGGCTGGAGAAAATACGCGCGAAGCTAGGGTTTGTAGAAGAAAATCAGTGTTGGGCACCATGGAAAGGCAACAAGGGGGAGTTCCACTCCCTCCTACAGGCAGGCAGTCTCCAATCGCTTCAAGAAGCCCTTGGACGCTGAAACCGGGAGTTCAGGAAAAGGGAAACAAGAAAACAAAAGCTCGCAGGGGTAGGAAGATAAGTAGGAAGAAGTCAAAAAAGAGAAGCGGATAGAGGGAGATAGTCAGAAAGTTGCTCACAGAAGTCAGACAGGACCATGTAAACCTAGGGCGACCATCACACCCCGAGTGGTGTTAAGTGATCCAACGCTATAGGCGCACAGGGAGCACATGGTGACTTATGTAGTGATAAGTAAATTCATGGAGTTATGGCCTACGAAGAAAGCTTTAAATGCATGGATAAAGAATCATTGGAAACCTAAGGGAGAAATAAATCTGCACCTTGGATCCAAGGGTTTCTTCATAGTCGTTTTTACAGACCTAGAGGATAAAGACTGCGTGTTTGAAGGAAAATCATACTTCTATGCTGATGCATGCCTCTATATGCGGCCATGGGTGATGAATTTCGTCCCGGAATGAGAGGCATTCTCTTCGGTACGAGTATGGATAAGACCCTATTCCCTACCTCTAGATTATTGGTAGCCATAATCATTAAAGGCCATAGGCCATAAACTAGGGCATTTTTTAAAAATATCAGAGACCACACTGCGAGGAAAATACACCTCCTTTGCCTATATATGCTTAGAAATGGACCTTTCTAGAGTTCTACCGGATGAGATAATTCTAGAAATATATGATGAAGAATGGGTGCAGGCGGTGGAGTATGAGCATGTTCCTTTCAGATGTCGCAAATGCCATGAACATGGGCACCTATTTAGAGACTACCCTTTAAACAAAATCGAGAGTAGTGTTAAAGCTACCTCAGGGAAAGAAATGGAAAGTTTTACCAAAGTGGGAGGTAGAGGTAGAGGAGGGAGAAAGAACTAGAAGAAATTCAATGAGGAAAAGCATCTTAGTCAGAATAGGTTTAAGATATTAGAAGGAGAAGATGGGCACAATAAAGAGAACCGGGAACTGGAGGATAGCCATGCAGAGAAGGAAAAGGAGGACAACATGGAGGATAGACCTGCAAACAACCAACACAAGGAGGATCTGCTAAGTAATATGGAACTTGACAGGGACCAAGAGATGACTCCAAGCAAAGTGGGAACAGAGGATCATGAACTGCAGGATATTCTTGAAAGGGAGCATCTCAATCTGGAAAAGTTCCTGGAGCAGGGACAAACCAAAGGAGTGGATTCGCTACCTCAAGAGGAGTTTAACAAAGTGCAACAACTATTCCTCTCGAGAACTCAAGCATAAGGTGTGGGGATCAAAAGAAATCATGATAGTTAGGACAACGAAAGGGGTTAAAATGATGGAGGCAACATTGGGACAAACTCCCAAGAACCCAGGCAGAAAAAGAGGATGAAAAAAACAGAATGCACTGCTTATAGAGTGTGGAAAACTCATTATCAACTCAGGTAAAATGAAATACCTAACAAGTGACTCATTTAAAAATATTTCTTAATGAAGCTTACAACATGGAATATTAGAGGTCTAGGAAGTAAAAGGAAACAAAGAAATCTCAACAATAAAATGAAAAACGAAAAGCCAAACATGGTATTTATATAGGAAACAAAATGTTCAATAGACAAAAGAAGAGAAATACATAGAAAATGGCTTATTAAGTATGAATATCTAGAAGTTAAAGCAGACAAAGCAGCAGGGCGAATTCTCACACTTTGGAAACCTCTGAAACTTGGAATCCTAGATGCCAAAGCATTCAGGAACTATCTATCAATGGTCATCCAACCTTTGGGGGACGAGGAAGTTTATTTGATCACAAATGTACATGGTCCACAAAAGCTTGAAGATAAACTCAAGCTCCTAACCTCACTAGAGGAGCTAAGAGAAAGACGTCTAGGTATCCCTTGGATTCTGGGAGGGGACTTTAATATGATCAAATCTCTATCTGAAAAAAAGGTGGGAATAGATCACTAGGTAGAGATTCCATAGATTTTCAGAATTTCATAAACAACATGAGGCTAGTAGATATAGAGACAAGTAATGGTATCTTCACCTGGAATAATAAGAGGGGAGGAGCGGCCCAGGTGGGCTCTAAACTTGACAGATTCATTATTTCGGAGGACCTTATCCTCACAAACATTAACTTACCAGCTATGATACTACCTTTTGGAGGCTCAAATCACTAGCCTATTCAACTTGAAGCGTCCTTTATAGGAACTCCGAGAAATAGACCTTTTAGGTTTGAAAACATTTGGCTTACCCATCCGGACTTCATCAACAACATTGAAAAATGGTGGAAAGAAGATATGCATGTTCAAGGCACAAAGATGTTCCTTCTGCATCAAATATGGAAGTACATCAAACACGGGATTAAAGATTGGAATAATAATGAGTTTGGCAATATATTCGAAGCCAAAAAAGTAGTTGAATGGAAGCTATAGGAAATTAACTAGGTCCTCATCACAGATGGCTTCACCGAGGAGAGTAAGGGACAAGTTGACTATCTTCAACAGAAATGGGAGGGCTTATGCAAGTAAGAGGAGATCTTTTGGAAATAAAAATCAAGGTACAATGGTTAAAAGAAGGAGAAAGGAATACAAGGTTTTTTCACAAATCCACCAAGGAACATAGGTCTCAAAACAAGATTACAAAAATCAAAGATATTCAAGGAAAAAAACTCAATACCCAGCATGAAATAGAAGTTGCTCTGGTCCAACATTTCCAAGGCATAGCAAAGGAGCCTCTCATAGACATATCACAATTTATCAATGACTTCACAAAGCACATTCCCAAGATAGTGACGAGAAAAGACAATTATAATCTTAACAAGCCAATGAATGAAGAGGAGGTTAGCGAAGTCATTAAAGAAATGCAAAATGGGAAAGCTACAGGTCCGGATGGTTTCAACGTGGACTTCTTGAAAGCTTGTTGGGATATAGTCAAACAAGATATCCTCGATGTGGTGGAGGACTCAAGGAAAAACAAAACTGTTTTGAAGGTGCTCAACACCTCTTTCATATCGTTGATTCCAAAGTAGGATAATGCCATGACACCAGATAGATTTAGACCCATAGCATTATGCAATGTGGTGTACAAAATTATTTCCAAAATAATTGCAAACAGGCTTAAGCCCCTTCTTCCAAATCTAGCGTCTGAGGAGCAAACTTGATATGTGGAAAGCATGCAAATTCTTAATAATATCATTCAAGCTCATGAGGTGGTTCAATCACTTAAGAGCAATAAGCAGGCAGGTATGATCATACAACTTGACCTAGAGAAGGCTTATGATAAGCTAAGCTGGGCATACATCAGGGAAGTACTAATAGCATTTGGCTTTGACCATAACTGGATAAGATGGGTAATGGCCCTTGTAACCACCTCAAGCTTTTCAATCCTTCTTAATGGCTCACCATCCAGAACCTTTAAGCCTTTGAGAGGACTCAGACAAGGAGATCCGCTTTGACCCTTCCTCTTTATTCTCATGATGGAAGGGCTAGGCAATGCGGTCAAATATGCGAAAGTCGAAGGCAAAATCCAAGGTCTTAAAATCACTCTGAATAGGGATGCCTTGACCCATCAACAATTTGTGGACGACACCATGCTCTAGGGTACACCAACAGTCAAGGAAGCTCAAGCCTTCAAAAAAATCCTGAACGACTATGCTATGGCTACGGGTATAGAGGTAAGCCTTACCAAATCCAAGATTTTCTTTTTTAATACTGATATTGCTATTCAGAGAAACCTCACTAGAATTCTAGGCTTTCAAAGAGATATGCTACCCTCCAAATATTTGGGAGTACCTCTAATAGAAAAACCTCTGAGCAAGGCAGTGTGGGAGCCTGTTACTAATAGACTCTAGGACAAAATCCAGAAATGGACAAACAAGTCTTTGAATTTAGCAGGTCGACTAGTGCTTACAAAAGCTATCCTTCAAACTGTCCCCATATTCATGTTTTTATCCCTTCTAGCTCCAAAGGGAGTTGTGCAACACATAAAAAATATCCAAAGAGATTTTCTTTGGGGCAAAGGGGAAGAGAAAAATAAATGGGCTTTGGTAGCCTGGGAAAAGATCTGTAAACCTAAGACACATGGAGGTTTGGGACTTGATGACCCTGAAACCCTAAACACAGTTTTGGGGGCAAAACTATGGTGGAGATGGCTAAAAGAATCGTTTCCCCTTGGGCCAAAGTATGGAAACATAAATATGCAAACAATTGGCAACAAAAAGTCTTCATTAGAATGTTTGGGATCATCAAAGGCTCCCACATTTGGAACAAATCTTGGGAGAATAGAGCCATTGTTTAGAAACACAGTTTTTGGGAATTCAGAGATGGAAACCTTGCTTGGTTTTGGGAAGATAATTGGCAACAAGAACCTAAAATGATAAAAGAAGAATTTGCCGATCTCAAGGATGATACTAATGAAAAAGGGTTACTAAGGGTAAATGATTTCTAGGATCATAACAGAAGCGATAGAAAATGGAGAATATGGAAGAACCTGGTATACAGTGATGAATCCTTGTTGAAAGCCCAGGCAGAAGCTCTTACAACCATCTTGGAACAGGGAAAGATTCTGACATCAACATCTTCAAACCAATTGAGATGGGGTAAAAACAATGAAGGAAACTTTAACCTCAAAGGGGCCAAGCGAATAACCCTTGGGCTTGACTTCCCAAACCCTGATAAAGTATGGAAGGACCTATGGCAGAACCAAAACTAGATGAAAATCAAACTGTTCATGTGGTTAGTGCAACATAAAAAAAATTCTATCTTGGGAAAACCTCAAGAAAAGAGGGGTATCAAGTCCATCTAAATGCTTTCTATGTGAATTACAAGAGGAAACTATGGAACACCTACTCAACCTATGCCCATTCACCTCCACCCTATGAAATTGGGTGGCTTCAATCTTGAGACAAACAGACAGGGACATTGGCAGCATCACCAATACTTTGAGGAACTGGAGGAAAAATTTATCTGAGAATGAAATAATCAGCAAAGCTTGGGCTTTGGTTCCAGGGTTTCTAATCTGGGATGTCTAGAAAGAACACAACAACAGAATCTTCAAGAACAAGATTGGTTCATCCCAGAGCATCATGGCTCAGATTATAAGGCAAATCAGAGAGACTGTAGGAACCCTCATAAAAAACCTCTCTGAGAACCAACCTCAAGATTAGGAGGTGCAGATACTTCTTCAGTTGGGACTAAAGGGGATTTTCCCCTAGGGTATAAACAAGTCTATAAGCCATATAACAGTTAATAAGGACTTCTGGCAACCTCCCCCTAATGGTTTTATGAAATGCAACATAGATGGAGCCTCAAAAGCAAACCCTAGTATGGCTGGTTATGGAGGAGTCATAAGGGATGAAAAGGGTTTCATAAAAATCATCTTTCACTGTCATTTGGGGAGGCCACTAATAATATGGCAGAGCTCATAGCCCTTGAGCAATTCCTAGAAATCTTGAGGGACTCAAATTTACATAATACCATAATTGAAGCTGATTTCGAGTTGATAATTAATTCGATCAAGAAAATTTGAAATGGATTAGCAACAGACAAAGTGTTGAGACACTGGCAGTTACTTCCAGTCTATCAACGCATACAATCCCACCTGCAAACGATGAGAACCATTAGTTTTTTTCATGTGCACCGAACAACCAACAGATTAGTGGATATATTTGCAAATGAAGGAGCACTCTGCTCCAAGAGCTACATGAAATATGAATGGACATGGACTCCCCATGGAGGGTTGAGGGAAGAGTGTTACAGACAAACAAACTTAGACATGGATTTCTATCATAGCAGAGGTAATAAATAGGATGAAGAATGACGAAAACATAGGAATTTTGGTGTACAGGAGGAAGCAGCTCTTGGTAAAATGCGAGCAGGATATACCCGGAACTCCTAAATTCTACACTACTAAAGTATGCCTTTGGTTTTCGGGCGGGAAATGTACCTAAAATTATATAAACCTATGGTTCTTGGGCGGGAAAACTTATATAGAACAATTCTTCGCATTGACCCAAATTACATTAACTATGACCTTTTAACTAGTGGTTATGTGGACTTAGTTAAAATGTTGGCAGGTCGGTGAAATCAAAGTAATCATATGTATTTCATGTGGCAAATAGCGAGATGGTTAACAACCCATACGAACCCGAAATTTGTTTATAAGGCTTCGGGTCTGCAATAGTAGTTAAGTTTCGTGCTAGTTGCCCGTTCCTGTAGGGATCACACGCATCACATGGATTTTGGGTAGTTAAAATGCCTGTGGGTTATCTCCCCAGGCGGACCCGAAATGGTTATAGAGTCGGTTCATGCGTCTTTTCGGGTTCGATTAGAAGGATAAAGGATGAGCATGAAGGATTCCCGAAATAGCCTCTCAACTGTTAGATCTTCGGAGACAGATCACATGGTTGAGGGAGGTTTGTAATGTTTTATGGGCCCTTGGCCCGATTTGTGAGACTTTGGCTCGGTAACTAAGGTGTTGTGGGGATCGCCTATTATGTGGGTCATAGAACCTTGGGTTGTCATGTATATTATGTAACTCTTTTTATATAGTTGAATAGAAGGACCTACTCTTACTTGAGCAAAAAAAATAATATTTAAGATAACTATTATTTAGATAGTGGATAGGGTCACCTAAAACATGAAATATTGAATTGTTAATTTTATTAGCTTCAATAATTAAGATGTGAATAGCAACCTTTCTCCTATCATTCTCTATCAGATGTCTTTGACTAATTAAATTAATTAAGATGTGAATAACACCCCTTCTCTTATCAAATGTCTCACTAATTATATTTAATTAAATGAAAAACAAAATAAAGAAATAATTAATTTAGTTACAAATAAAAATAAAAATAAATAGATTTAACAAACAAACTAATTAATTATTAATTAACTAATTAATATTCATTTCCCTATTTCTTGGTCCAATCAAATGTATTTGTTGTCCAGTCCTTTGTAGCCATTTCCTTTGTCAATAGTAGTTGTTTCTTTCTAGCCCTTGAATGATCGATCTCCCTATTTAACTTATTGCCATGATCTATTGCCATGATCTGGTTCTTCATCTTGTCCTAACGATGAATCACATTTGTCGACAAATAAATTTTGATGTGATTATCGTTGAAAACTTTCTTAATAAACATGATATGGATCACAGAAACCTAAATTCAATAATAATTAATTTATTACATACTTAATATTTAAGAGAACTATTATTTAAATAGTGGATAGTGTCACCTAAAACATGAATTATTGGATTGTTAATATATTAGATTCAATAATTAAGACGTGAATAGTGACCCTTCTCTTATCAAATGTCTCTCATTAATTACGATGAGAGATAGATAGTGGACTTGGGCGTTTAATGTAAGTAAATTAAAAAACACATTTTAACTTTAACATAATTAATAAAAACATTAATATATAACTATTATAATGATATTGTAAAAATTATCAATATTAAAATTATATATATAGGTTTTGATGGTGGATCCCCTTTGGATTCGAAACAAAATATGATTACTATTGTGGATCTTCGGAAATTTAACTCAACATGAACTAACCAAAAATTAAAATCCAAAATTTATTACGTACTTAATATTTAAGGTAACTATTATTTAGATAGTGATTAGTGTCACATAAAACATGAAATATTGAATTGCTAATTATATTAGCTTCAATATGAATACCCACCATTCTCCTATCAATTATCTCTCACTAATTATATTTAATTAAATGAAAAACACAATAAAACAATAATTAATTTATTACCTACTTAATATTTAAGATAACTGTTATTTAAATAGTGGATAATATCACTGAAACATGAAATATTGAATTTTTAATTATATTAACTTCAATAATTAAGATATTAATAATAATGATTCTTCTATCAAATGTCTCTCCCTAATTATATTAATTAAGATGTAAATCACTACTAGTTTCTTATCAAATGTCTCTATTAATTATATTTAATTAAATAAGAAACACAATAAGATAATAATTAGTGTATTACATCGTTAATATTTAAGATAACTATTATTTAGATAATGAATAGTGTCACGTGAAATATGAATTATTGAATTGCTAATTATATTTAGATTCAATAAATAAAGACAAAATAGTGACCTTTTCTTATCAAATGTTTCTTCATTAATTATAGTGAAAGAAAATAGTGAATTAGAAGTTAATATAAGAAAATTAAAAAAATACATTTTAATTATAAATATAATTAAAAAAACGTTAATATATAAATTATTATAATAATATTGTAAAAATGATTGATATTAAAATTATATATATATATAAATTAGTAAATTAATGTTCTTAATCTTTTTAGAATTCTATCAATGGCTTTATCATACTAACTTTGAGGTGGATTGAAATATATTATTGTAACTTTTTTTTATACTCATAATAATCTAGAGTAGATTCGTGGATGCGCTATGTTGGATTTTACAGCTCTATTATGATTTTAATTATATTTATTTTTATCATGATTTAAATATATTATTGTAATTTATTTTTCATATTTAATTTATAGGGCATTATTTTTTACTCTACGCTGGATGCTTGTAATTATTCACAACACATACGCATTAAGTAAATAATTATTACTATTATTATTAGGATCTTATTATAGAATTCAAAACTTTAATCTATTAAGGGGTTAATCAAAGTCACTTTATATTTTTTTTATGATCGTTGCAATTTAGTAGAAAAAATGAGAAAATAAAAAGAAATAGAATATAAATGGAATTATTCACCATGTTCGAAAATAAATTTGAATTGTTAGAAAATAAAATATTAGGATTTAAAAATAAGTTAAAAATAATTAAAGATACTATATAAGAAATGGAAAAGAACAAATAATCAATAGCCGAACAAAATTGAACTTCGAAAGATAAAATGAAAGAGTTAAAATAAAAACTAATTAATAATCTTGCGCTAAATTAAACATTTATTTTATTAAAGAGGAAATTTACAAGTTAATTTAGTTGAATCACAAGCACAATAAAAGAGAATTTGATCTTATAATTGCTAGTAGAAAAGAGTACAAAAATGAGGACACTTTATAAATAGTACCATAAGAACTAGAACAAAAATCACAAATTAAAACAACTTATCTCATAAAAGCAAGAAGGTTGGGAAAGATAATTGCGCATAAATATACATTGATATGTCTTAGGGAAGTTGTAGCGACCATCAATTAGGAATACTTGGTAAATCTCCAAGTCTAGAAGGGATAATAATCTTTATAAATGAGGACCTCATCCTAGTAGACCAAGATGAATTAAGGAAGGAGATACAAAAGGAAAAGGAAGCTAGAAAGGAAGGAAAATATGTAATCATTAGAAATAAGAAAGTTATTATTAGGTATAGGTGTTGGAATATTAATTCCTACTTGTCTCAATTGTGACTGCCTATGTAAAGAGTATGTTCCTATTCTATAGGAGTGGCTTCCCTAGTTTGGTGTGTGGTTGAGATATTCTCTCAACCAACATATTGTATGTCCAAGATAGTTTTCCTATCTTGAGACAATACTCTTGTATCTATGTAATATGATATTTGATTAATGTATGTGAAGATAGTTTGCACTATCGAGTTTTATCATGGTATCAAAGACTTGAGGGCCTGGCCCCCCCAGGGTTTGGTCTATCCTTGGCTGAGGGAAAAAAAGAGAAAGTGTTGAAAGTAGAGTGAAAGAGTGTTAATGTTGGTCCATTATTCGATTGTTTAACTGGTCTTTGGGTGGCGCAGTGGCAGTGTGGGGATGGAGTGGTGATGTGGAGTTTGTTGGGAGGCCAAGCGGTGGAGTAGTAGATCTGTGAATTTGTGGATCTGTGGATGTAACACCTATGGATCTATGAGTCAGGAGTTTTTTGTGTCCTATGGAGGGAAAAACCGAGCATGGTGTGGCACTTATCGTGTGTTTGTGGCAACCTATGCAAAGGTGCAGACTGTGTATGGACCTATTTACTGATGGAGGAGATCTGCTACGGTGTTGAATTTTTTATGTGCACAATATCAATCTGACTAGTGACTGGTGTACTATGGACAATGTCTATTTCTTGTTTTAAGAGCATTTTGAGAGCATTTTGCAGAGAAGAGGTGGCTGGTGTGAGCATTGGTGCCTACGTCCATTGATACGCAATCGAGATTTGTGGTTGTCATGGGGCATCGAGACTACTAACTCTCTGATATAAATTCATACTTAATCAATGCCTATTAAGAGTTAGATTCAAGGAAGTCTGCCCATCGTGGAGGTTTTGAGAAGCGAAAACATGGCCGTTAGGGAAAACGCCACTACAGCTTTGTTCAGTGTATCTATAGTGGATGAAAACAAGCCGCAAATCGGGGCTTGCGATGCCATCCCTCCTCTGGTGGAGCTTCTCAAGGATGGAAACACGAGGGGTAAGATAGTCGTAGGGATGAGGCAGTTTGAGGTTCATCCTTAAACTCTCCACCTTCATGATTTGGTCTTTTAGGCGTGCTGCATTTTTATTTTATTCAATTGTGCAATATGCTGCCTTTAGCTAAAGCGACCTTTTATTTTCTTGGATCTTTAAGTTGTCGTGTTGTTTTTTTTTCCTTCTCTGGTTCAAGCTTTGTTTGCGCATTTGAATGATAGTTTGTTTGGAATTTTGGCTTAAAACAACTGATTTTGCCATTGGAAAAATTGATCAGGCCTTTTGATTCTTCATGAGAAAAAATGTCTGGTTTAGAATGAATGCTTGCATTGTCGTCGATCAATGGCTCTGATTCGCTCTGATCTTTGCTGCGGTTAGAAATGCCCTCAGAAAACAGGTTTGAAGGTTTGGAGTAAGAGAGCCTCAGAAGGAAGTACGCCAGGGGTAACAAGGATGTCGCTTTTGTGTTGTTCAATCTGTGCATAGATCCGTGGTTAACAAAAAATCGTAGCCGAGAGTCAATGGAAATGAAGCGGGAAATAGGAGCTTGTGAGCAGGAGCCCTTGTCGATTGTGAAGGAAACACATTTCCTAGGCGTAAGGAAAAAGCCATGGGGTGATTTTCCGTTGAGATCAGAGAGATCTGGACAGTGTCTTGCTCATGCAACCGGAGGTCTACTGCCTTCTTCTTTCTTTTCAGGTCAACTAGACAGAATTGGAGTTTGGGAAGGTAAACACACTGAGTGTGATCAACTTAATGTAAAAGTTCAATTTGTTAGAATTGTAGACTTAAAAAAAAAATTCCAATGAGAAACAAATTAATGTGGTATTTATAAATTTTTTGGAACTTTTTACATTGAGCTTAGCTAACTCAATGGAGTGGTTTTGTTAGAATTAGCTACTCTAACAAATCATGCATGTGAATCCAAGACAATTAAATCATAAATAGAAATAAGAGACCAAAGGCGCTCGGTGGTCAAGATTGGAGTGCAACAAAAATTGATTTTGTGAAAAGCAAGTGAAAATTTGGGATGATGGACAACTAGTTGAATGTTTGTGTGAGTTAGTGTGAGTTTCCGGGACAGACTCAATAGCATGTTGTATTATGAGTCACAAATTTTATTAGTAAGCAAGTCTAAGATGTTTTATAGTGGTCTTTGTAATGTATGTACCTGGTAACTCCAAAAGTTGGAATTATATTTTAAGGCTTCTAAGGCATGTGTATCCCCTCATAGTTCGCGGTAATCTAAAAACCACTTTTTATTTGCAGTGTTGGTTTGTGGTAAGCTAGAAACCACATTTAAGAGTGAAGTGGGACAGAGATTCCTGTTGGCATGGTTTAGGGTTAACTGAGAAAACCCTCATCTTGGTTTAGTTGGGCCTTTGGTGAGCCTTAGTGACTGGAGTGCCCTAGTGTAGGTTTGTAGCCCAGAGTGGTTGGAGTTCCCTCGTGGCAGGTTTGTGGCCCAGAGTGGCTGGAGTTCCTTAGCGGCAGATTTGTGGGCCAGAGCAACTGTGGTGAGCCTTGGTGGCTATGTTGAGCCTTGGTGGCTGTGTTGAGCCTTGGTGGATATGTTTAGCCTTGGTGGCTAGGAACTACTTCCCTGCATTTTTTCTTGCGTCCCCTGCATTTTCACAAGCTTGCCTTCAATTGTTGTTGTAATGACAAAGGCCTCGTCGATCCAAGGCTGAACACACACCTTCAAGACTGCTTCTCTATGTCATGCTGCATCCACCTACACTTTCAGTGCTTTGGCTTGTCGCATTTGCGCGAGCCTCTGAGTGAGGGCCACCGTATGTGCAGTCCCTTTGACATTGTCAGATTGCTGTTGGAGCTCATGCACCTCTATCTCTAAGCGCTGGATATTAGGGTCCTCTTGTAGATTGGCGAGCACCTCGAAGGACTCTTCCAACATTCTGGTGCAATCCCTTACTACATTGTTGATCTCTTCCATCCCCGATGTAATGGCATTGGTGCACTATTCTCTGACTTCTAGAGGGGTGGATGGTTGTGCCTTCTATAGCAGCTTTTCTATTTGAAGGTTCAGCTCTAGCTGAACCTTGGCCATTCATTCTCGCACCTCGCACACCCCTGCTGCCAGTCTGTGGATGCGCGCCTTTGTTGGTGCATATTATGGGATGGCCAGCTCAGGCACCATCTAATAGGCTTCTTCTAGTACCTGTACCATCTATCTATTCTGTGACACAACCTCGTCGTGTTGCAGGCTCAACTGCTCCATGTTGATCTTTTTGCTCGCTCAGGAACTTGGAACGTGTGGCTCTCCCTAGCCCGCAGTTCTATAGTAATCCTATCCTGCAGAACATAGAGTGTTTCTCGTAGGATCATAGCCATGTTGATCCCTATCCCTTTAAGTGTACTAAGCGTAGGCCTGTCAACCTCATTTGTGGTAACCAGTGCCCCTTCTGGAAGCACTATTGTGTTGGTTGTCTGAGCACGTAGCATTTTCTTGGCTGCAGTTGTCCCAACTGTGAGACTGGTTGAAAGGGTACCAAATTGAGGAGTGCACAGCTGCAACTCCTAAATCTACGCTCGGAGGGCCCCCAACAAAATCTGATTCTCCTCTACAAAGCTCTGGAGGGATTTTGTGGTGACGTTGTGCATTGTCTCGCCTATGTCGTGCAGATCCCCCTCAGTAAGGGTGATTGGGTCGATAGACATCTTGGATGCTTTCACCTTCTTGTACGGCCCCGTCCACTCACTCAGGCGTTGGTGCTTCAGTAGTGTTAACGTTGTTTGTGGGTTTGCGCCACGCTCCTCTTCCTTTGTTTCCATTTCTTTCCGCTGCCCATGCGAAGGTGACTTTTAGCCCTCGCACGCTTTCTCGGTTTCCTCCTGTGCTGCTGTTTCTGTGGCCTTTTTCTGTTCTACTGCTGCATGCGCAGTGTCCCATGCCTCTTGCACTTTTTCTACCGCTTCTTCTTATTTTTTCTTTTCTGCCAATTGTGCCATACGCAGTTTGGCCTCCTCTTTCTTCTTCTGCGCAGCAAACTTCTCCACCGCAGTGATGTTTGGGGCGTGCCACTTCGGCGGCCATGTCTCCAGTACATCGAAAATTACATCATCTGTGGATATGAATGGTATCTCGCTCCATTTCTTGGCTCGGTCCTTACACGCTTTGATATATATGTTGTGGAAGTTCACTTTAAATTCTGCAAAACTTTGCAGGCTCTTGTAGACAGTGGGTGATAACCACGGTTTGCAATTAATCCCCATTTTTATGTTCATCTCCATGTACACCCAGAATATCTTGCTGTCATGGATCCAGTTTGTGTCTTTCATGGCCCATAGCGAAGCATGCTTCACAGCCTCCGACAGATCCTTGTCAATTGTGGGGAACTAGCTGTCCTCCGGGAATTCCCTTGCCACCAGCACTATGGACAATAGAAGCCATGCATAGTGGAACATTTTTCCTTATTCCTGGGCCTCACGGAAATTTTCCAGGAACTCTTTACATAAGAACCTGGACCGGTTAAACTAGACCCCCTCCACGCACTACTCAGCCAAGTGCAACCACCGGCGTGGGCACCTCATCCGCGCAGCACTTCCGCATGAGCTTGCCTGCCAGTATCTGGGTCAAAACTTTAATTACTTTGTTGTTGATGTTGGATATGGCGTAGCCCCTTTTCTTCTTCTCCATCTTGTGCTTCTTGTTCATGGCCTCCGCGATGGCCAAATCGTTGCTCTTCCCCTCTGAGATGTTTATGGGGTCCTCTCCTTTGCACAGAAGCTGGGTAATGCGATGGCTTAAGTGGTCCATGATGGCGATGGGCTCCTCCAAACACAAACACCCACCATGCACAAGGAAAAGTAGCTGCCTGATGACGAAGATCGTTATTGGGGCGCGATGGAAATGCGGCACCCAGAGCAGGTTTAATAACCCTGCATTTTCCACTCCGCGTAACCACTTTTGTGGCTCCAATTCTATAACCCCCACTGTGGTGTTCTGCTTGGGCTTCATGAGCTGCGTGGTCTCTAGATGAGGGAATTTCTTGTGGTCAACGAGATCCCAATCTTCAAATTTCAAGTTTGGCACTTGCCCCAGGTGCGTGCCCTTAAAGATGATGACTTCTGGGAGGAGTGGAGTCTGGAGAGATCTCTTGCTCTCATCGAGGTCCTTAGGCACTTTTTCCTTCCCCTTCTGCGGAGGGATATACGCGGGCAGCTTGGTTGGAGGGTGTGCAGGCACAGTTTCTTCCTCCATAGCCTCATCCTCGTCTTCTTCAATTATGAGTTCCTCTAGGTTTTCCTCCTCCTCATCGAATTCCAAGTTAACTGCTTTCCCTTTCTCCTCCATCGTTAATCTAGTCTGAAATGGGTTTCGCGGGGACACACGCACCAGAATCATTGGCTGTTTATCTTTCTTTGGCCTTGGCGTGCGCGGTGATTTAGGGATTTTTTGCCATAATCCCAGCACCTTTGAGGGCATCTTCTACGATCAGGGCCTATGCGGCCTCTTCGGTAGTAATATCTTTAATTTCCCCAGCTTCCTCAGATGCTGCCATCTTGCTCATCTAGAAATCTCTCAGTTGCTCAACCAAGGGCTCAATCAATGCTCTACACAGGGCACACAAGTCTTGACTTAGAATACGCAGGGCATACAATATCTCAATTCACAAATGACCAAGTGTTGTTTGCTAGGCAGCTCTTTTTAATTTATAACACCTTTTGAATTTGAATTCAACTGTTCCCCCCAAATCTAGTTCATTAAGGTTCCCTTGGCGGCAGATTTTTCCAAATCTTGCCCATAAAGTGCATCTTAAATGCTTGTTGCTCGGTCCATTTGATCTCAAGTCGAGCATCACATCATGAATAGTGAATCCAATGGTCACCTTCCATCCAACCCGCGCGGTAGCGCAACCCCCCTTGCGCAGTGACGGACCATGTGACACTTTTCTCCTACGCGCAGCTCCCAGGCAGAGTATTTTATAGTCTCGCACCTCCTTTCAACTACCTGGAGTGCTAAGACTGTACTTCCCATGGCTAGTCAAGTGGTCGTGCCACCTATATAGGGTTCCAACCAGTCATCCATCACTTTTCCTCGAAAATATTCACTTTTTATTGTTACTGGCTGTGTCGCGCACTATATCATCTGCACTGCACCACCATGGGTGATCTGTTTAGTAATATGCGGTCCAAGCCAAGGCATTAGGTTGATCAACTCTCAGTTGTAGTCCCCAAATTTGTCAACCGGATCGTGCGCACCCTATTTTATCACCTTATTTCCTTATCAAGAAAATCCTTCTTTATTTCATCCTCAAGATTCTTGACTTCCACTTCCACCAGAGCGCTTTTCTCCCTTAAGCGCACCCTTTCTTTCATAAGTTCTTGGAGCCTAAGATCAGCCTGTTGGATTTCTTCCTCAGGTCCCAACCGTTCTACTTCATTCAGCTGTGCGACCCCTTCTTTCTAGACTTCGTGAGCCGTCATGTCTACCGGCACTACTATGCGTAGACTAGGCATTTTATACCATATGGGGATTACAACACTCACTCCATACTCCAACCTCAGAGGCGTCTGCTCCGTCAGTTTCTTGCACGTGGTTCTATAAGCCCATAGAACCACTGGTATGTGCAGGTCCCAATTAGTCTACTACGCATTGTGTACCTTTTTCAGTGCTTCGCATACTTTGTTAAAGGCTTTTGCGTGGATAACCTTCTACACGTTTGTTCCTTCCATAATTTGTTGTTGCAACCTGAGAGGTCATTTGTGTAATTGCCTCACCCACACCTGCTTATTGACCGTGTCTCCTAACGCGAAGGCTGTGTTCATCCACGTAGGTTTTGTGACATATGCCTATATCCATCTGGGCAAGTGTGCGCGCGGACCATTCTAGCTAGAAATCTTGTTTGTTAATCACATCTGAGGCTTCCCAAACTGCATGTGCATCATTCTCCTAAATTCGTGCCAATCCTCAAAGCTTCCTTGGTGTGTACCCCACCACCTCGCGGGCGTAGCACGTAGTACCCATTTCAAAGCCTCAAAGCGTTGTTGTTCCGGCACCTCCTTTTCGAATCAGTTTAGGAAGTCATCAACCTCTCTCAACCCATCATGGATAGGAAAATCCCTTACCTGTGTCGATACACAGTGCAATGATCTCATCATCATGTTACAGTTCAGCGTGGTTACCTCGTGTAACCGGTTCTGCCATCGCTCTATCTTTTCGTCGGAATCCGATGTACAGGATCTTTCACGCTCCCATGAGATTCGCCCATCTGCGGTGGGATTTACCCAGTCTTGCTCTCACACGGTTATCTTGTAGATGCAATCCAAGTCATTGTCACTTCCATCGTCATACACTGGCTTTGTGTAGCGTGATCCTTCTGCAGGGTCCAATAGTACGACTACACGCAGTGACTTTTTCTCAAAAATCATCTTGCGCTTCTTTAGATTTATCACCCCATTCATGTCAGTGGCACAATCTATCCCTAATAGCACATGGTAGGGATTTCTATCATCAACAATCTTTATCACTTCAAAATCTGCCAGCATGCTCACTCCTTCGATATCCACGATGATCCCCTGCAATCTTCCCATCGGTAGGATCTTTTGTTGGTTTGCCATTCGCAGTTGGATAGGAGACCATTGCAGCATAGGCCTTCCCATGCGCTCCCATGTCTACTTCGGTAAAACGTTCACATCTCATCCTAGGTCCAGAATCACTTGGTCCATCTCATATTCCCCAATCTGCGTGGTCAATCTCATCTCTCTTCCCATCCTTGTCGCGTGCATTCTAACCTTCTAGACTACGTGTGGTTCTCCTGGCGTGGTCCTAGCACATTTATTTATAAGTTCCTGCAGTCCCTTTACAGCCTTGCTGTCGTGTAGTAGCTTCATGCATGTTTCCAGGAACGTTGTGAGCATCGAGGGGGCCATTTTTGGCTCTGGTCTACCTTTACTTCCTGAAATGGAGGCATTAGCGAAGCTCTTCCTAGCTTCCATGAAAGTTTCCTTAGCACGCTCCAAATCAACTCTGGTTCTTTCGTCGGAGCCTTGCGAACCCAAGTACTATCTTTAGGCTACTTTTCTTTGTCATCCTCTATCGTAATTCCACTTCAGAGCACAATTTTCACATTAGGGTCTTCCTCATGTGGTTCAAACCTCATCATTTACGGGTTCTGAGTCGGGTGTGGTTGGAGCGCTCCCTTGTCGCACAACCTCGCTATAAGTGTGGGACAATCCTTCTTCTCATGATCAAACAATGTACAATACAAGCATGATGGATGCATTGGATTCGTACAATCGCAAGCATAATGTCCTAGCCCTCCACAATTGTAACATATCATTTGTCTGCAACCTCTTCTAGGTCCTCCTCCACCTCGGCCTCGTCTATGCCCCTAAAATCTGGTTCGCACCATCCTTGCATTCTAGTCAAGGGGCCACATTTTGGCCTGAACAATGTAGGTGGGAGTCAGATCCATCATCATTTCATAGCTTCTACAGGTGCGCTCATCATGTCCCACTGATCTACAGAAATTACAGAACAACTGTTTTGAATTCTGTGTGTACTTTTGCAATAAATGGCAGTTGTCTATAGCATGATTTCCTCCTATTTGACAAATCACGCACCACAAATCAGGCGTCATGCTAGGTCCTGCTTGTGCCTCTAGTCTCAATGGCATTGATCCTCCTCCTGTGAGGTAATTCAAGAATATTGGGAAATGGTCCTTGTCATGACCCTGACCCTTACATTTAACACACCATACTTTGTCGCACACATTTGGTCGAGCTGTCCTGTGTGGTTTCAGACTCTACATCTCAAGGCACAAGTTTTTCACCTGCACGTGAATACATTGATCTCCTAGGTTAGGATCCTATATTAGGGTCTCGTGCAGTCTCATCGTGATGTCCAAGGCTTCGACCTAAGTTTCTAGCCTCTATTGTGACAGCGCGTTCCTTAAATGCAGTGTTAACGATGCTACGAACCATTGGCGATGTTGTACATCCATCAAAGTCATGTTAGCTTCATGAATTGTGCACTTTAGTCTCTGATCCAACTCCCAAGGGGTCTTGCTTGGTATCAACGTGATCTCCTTGAACCCAATGATCGATCAAGCCTTTGAATTTGGCCTGCTAAACTCTTTGTTAGTGCAATTTAGATATCTGCAACCCTTGCATTTGGATTGTCATTGGAATGCTTAATGTACCAGGTCAACGCGCGATCCTGTAGAGCACTAACCAACGTCATTTTATTTATATTGGTATTCATAACTCCCTGCACTTCCCATACAACTTTTACCACGAACAAAAATTGGTCTGGATCTTCATTTCCTACTCCCTTGAACACTGGCAACTTTATCGTGCTTGCCATATTGACTCGCGTTGGTGGTGAAGGTGGTATGGGCGAAGATGGGGGTGAATCCAATGAAACTGGTGGTGATGTGGGTGGGGGTGGTATGCACGGAATCCTCTGGCTTATAAAATTGTTTGCAGTTCTTGGTGAGACCTTTGTGAGCTCTTCTTTGTCTCCTCACATAGGTGAAATCAAGGGGCTAGTTTCTAGTTCTGCACCACCTTCGTTTCTATAAGTTCTCCCACTCCGTGTAGCCCCAAACATCAATGTATTTGCATAACCCACTTTTTACATAGTAGCATCTTAATCCAAGTGTTTAAAGACTTAATGTACTTACCTCGCGGTCCTTTGAGGAAGTTTCGCTCTTCCTTGTTGTAGCTGACTGAAGTATCTACCACGAACTTAGTATTGAATCCTCCTATAATTCGATCGAGCCAGTGATCAACAACATGCGCGATCTTATCCTCCAATGCTTCCAATCTGCGCACCAATTCTTGAGTCCACACAATAGGTCTGTCAAGCTTGCACCTTTCTTGGCTATCTCCTAGCTTCGCGATCCACTCGTATAGCTCGATAGGGAAATATGCGAAGAAACTTTCGTGGCTCTCTGTGTATAGGTAACATTCTAACAACTCTTCTTTTGATATTCATAGATTCCTATTCTCTTGAACTGCGAACTAGTGAATCTTCCTATCCAACCAATCTTCAATTCCTTTCTTAGTTGGATTCCAGTGATACGAAGTCAAACATCTCTATGCAGATCCCCGTCCCGGCAAATAGAACCATTTGTTGGCTTGTTGGGGCCTAACCTAGGTTCAGAGTTAATTAGCCAAACAAATCCCTATACTACTGTCCCTTTCGGCAACAGTGTGCGGAGCGCAGACTGAGGTCTCACCCGAAGTAGTATCGGGGGGGTGCTGTAACCAGGTTTCCACACCCTTGAGATATTGATGGTTTGATTTGGTCCAACTGTTAGTCCCTTCATGCAGGTTACTTCGCGCACTTCCCTGACCTTCGTACCCTAATATATTCGCCTTCGGGCAGCCCTAACCAGGGTTGTGGGTCTTCCGTGCTGCTGGAGCAGTGCTCTGCACTATTTCCCTAAGTCACACCCAAGATCTTAGTTATCCTCTTTGTTGAAAAATGGCAACAAGAAATTCCTAAAACTAGAAGTTCTAAAAATAGCACTACTAAAAATACTAGTTTGGGTACCAGTGCTAGATTGGGCAACAGGGAATGAAAAATGGAAGTGCTAAAATAGAAGTTCTATTTTTAGCAGTTTAGTGTGGATTCCTATTTTAGTCAGTCCCTAGATTAGAAATAGGAAGTAAAATTCGAATTTGATATTAACATCAGTTTGTAAATTAATTAATTAATTCAGTTTGAGTTAATTAGTTAAGGAATTATGAACTTGAAGTCTATGTGAGGACATGCAATAGTTTCTCCTTTGATTGAGGGATTTAACCATCTGTTAAAGGATGAGGATGAGTTGTAATTATGAGTCGTAATTAGTTGGCTCAGTTAACCGAGTCAATTCCACTTAGATTAATTTAACAAGTTGTTAAATTAATGAGATTCAGTTTGTTAATGCTTGCATGCATGTAACAACTGGTATTTTCAGATAACTGAAGATTCACTCATGGATAACTCATGCATGTCAGTTCAGAAAGAGACCCAGTTGAGATCAGATGGAGGGACAGTGTACTATCAGTTGCTAGGATATTCCTTGTGAATATTCCTTGAATGCAGAAGGAATATTATTCCTTATGGATTGCATAGTTGGACCTGAGGTTACAGCAGGTATGATGTGGCCAATTCACACATGTTATGACATTGGACCCAAATCAACACTGCGCAAGGAAATAGGAGCTTGGAGGACTTGTGTAGCCTATATATATAGGCCTAGATAATCCATGAGCTACATAATCAGAGTACATAGAGAGCAGGATAGCTTTTGAGCTGATTCATTTTGTATGTTTTTTAGGATTTCCACTTGATTGATAATATAGAGAAGGGGTTTTAGGTTGGTGCTTTCCCCAGGTTATATCTTCTATGTTATGGTTGATTACTTCTCATTCTCAGTTATATCTATTCATGCTTGATGTTGCTAATGTTCAATTAAGCTTCCACAAAGTTTATGGTAGATGTAGATCTATTATTATACCTTAGTACATTTCATATATCAGTTTGATCTGCAGGTGAAATTTTTACATGATATCAGTAAGCTAGCTGATTTGTAGAGAAACTTCTACATGGTATCGGAGCACAGGTGATCAAGGAATAACAATATATAAGAAGGTAGAAGTTGAAGTTTGTGGTTTCTGAATATTGAATTGAGTTCTTATGACATCTATTTCACCGATGTTGTTCTATGGTTTGAGACTCGAATATGCCCTTGATGGCAGTTCGAATTATATAGCCTGGAAGGATCACATGGAGGCAGTATTAGAAGATAACAGTCTAAAGGACTTCATTGATAAAGAAGTCTAGAAGCCGACTGATGCTACTCAACTGGAGGAATTGAAAAATTGCGTGGCTAGAGCAAGCAGAATCCTTATGGAAGGAGTTCGAGATCACATTTTTGCGAGCCTCCATGGGAAGGAGACTCTATTTTCGATGTGGAAAAAATTGAAAGATATTTATCAGAATAGCAGTGATCAGAGGAAGTTGGCATTGAAGAAAAAACTTCAAAATATCAATTGTGAAAAGGATGACACGATCTCTATGTATCTGAACAAGCTCACCTCATGCAGGGATGAGCTTGGAAGTGTAGGGATCGTGACAGCTAATGATGACATGGTGAGTCTTGCACTCCTTAGTCTTCCTAAGAGCTGGCATAGCTACCAGGACTCGATTAATGGAAGAGAGAAAATGCCAGATTGGGAATGAATTTGGTCAGATTTGATGTCGGAGGAGATAAGAAGAAGCACCAGAGATGGTTCTTCATCCATGGAAAATGAAGAAAACTGTGCCTTAGTGAGTAAGACGAAGAAGGGGAAGGAGAAGGTTTCTCTTTCCAAGCCCAGTTCTTCCCATGGTGGGAAGAAGTTTGACAAATCAAAAGTGTGATGCTTTTGTTGTCATGAGGTGGGCCATTTTGTTACAAATTGTCCATAGAGGAAATCCAAGAAGGGATCTGGGGAAGGATCTGAAGGTGAGGCACTTGCTTCACAGTTCGAGTTGGATTTCACACTCTTCACATGCATGGTTTCATCCATGGTGGGAAGTGGTTGGTTTCTTTCCAGTGGAGCTTCTTTCCACATGACCAGAGACGAGAGTTTGTTTAGTACTTTGAAGGAGAAAGATCTCCAGATACTCATAGCGATGAGTAATGATGAAAAGTATAGTGTCTCAGGTGTAGGCATAGTTATTTTTCAAAGGGAGCATGGAGAGCGCCTTACCTTGACTGAGGTCAAGTATGTACCAAGACTGAAGAGAAACTCGGTGTTGATCGCGATGCTGGAAGACAGACGTTATGATGTAGTCTTCAGTAAGGGAAAGGTTTTCCTTAGACACATCATCACTAGACAGGTGAAGCAGATCGATTCACGGGTCAAGAACTTATATGCTCTTGAGGTTCAAGATGCATTCAAAGCCTTGAGCAACAAGGCAACTAATGGAGACTTGGTGGTTGAGAGGGAGAGTATATTACCTCTCAACATGCAATGCCAGAAGAAGTCTGAGACAATTGTGGAGGAGCCGTGATTGGTGCAGCAACTTCAGGAGGTTGTGGAGCAGCCACAATAGGGGAAGCTGAGCGAAGATCGAGTAGATACATCTACTCATGCAGAGTCCTCCAGTAGGGGGAAACTTCGAGCTAGGTGGGCTGATGGATCACATGCAGCCATACTTCCAAGTAGGAGGTGGGATGATGTGGAGTGATCGTCTTAAGGAGGAGGGGCGAGATCCTTGAGGTACCCAACCTCTTTGATTCGACTTTGCTACGAGAGCCCCAATGAGGAGTAGCAGGACTGGCTGATTAGCTAGAGACAGATGTGGATGGAGCAGCAGAGAGAGCTACAGTGTAGGGAATCCCAGGACAACACAGAGCTAGCAGGCTGCAGCAATGCGAGAGACACAAGTGTGTTTCACCAGTGCAGGGTAGCACAGAGAGGTGTGCAATAGTGCGGGATGCATGGAGACGTTGCAGTAACGCAAAGGTCATAGAGAGAGCACTTGTTAGTAGCAGGTAGAGCTTCAGCATCAAAGTATGTTTCTAGCCCAACAGAGAGGTCAGTTAGGAGATTTTTTTTGTTCTGAGAGTTGCTAGAGCAACTGCACTTGGTATATGTGTTGCATGCAGAACATTCCGAAGGTATAGGATCGGGTTCGAGAGGAAGCCTTTCTTGTTGAGAGGGAGTGTTGAAAAT
Organism: Pinus taeda; assembly: GCA_000404065.3. Classification (NCBI taxonomy): domain Eukaryota; kingdom Viridiplantae; phylum Streptophyta; class Pinopsida; order Pinales; family Pinaceae; genus Pinus; species Pinus taeda. The sequence continues at coordinate 214,592 of APFE031272624.1, read as the reverse complement.
GGCAACAAGAAATTGCTAAAAATAGAAGTGCTAAAATTAGCACTGCTAAAAATAGCAATTTGGGTACCAGTGTTGGATTGGGCAACAGGGAATGAAAAATGGAAGTGCTAAAAATAAAAGTTCTATTTTTAGCAGTTGAGTGTGGGTTCCTCTTTTTGTCAGTCCCTAGACTAGAAATAGGAAGTAAAATTCAAATTTGATATTAACAGCAGTTTGTAAATTAATTAATTAATTTAGTTTGACTTAATTAGTTAAGGAATTATGAACTTGAAGTCTATGTGAGGACATGCAATAGTTTCTCCTTTGATTGAGCGATTTAACCATCAGTTAAAGGATGAGGATGAGTTGTAATTAATTGGCTTAGTTAACTGATTCAAGTCCAATTAGATTAATCTAACAAGTTGTTAAATTAATAAGATTTAATTTGTTAATGCTTGCATGCATGTAACAACTGGTATTTTCAGATAACTGTAGATTCACTCATGGATAACTCATGCATGTCAGTTCAGATAGAGACTCAGTTGAGATCAGATGGAGGGACAGTGCACTATCAGTTGCTAGGATATTCCCTGTGAATATTTGTTGCATACAAAAGGAATATTATTCCTTATGGATTGCGTAGTTGGACCTGAGGTTACAATAGGTATGATGTGGCCAATTCACACATGTTATGACATTGGACCTCAATCAAAACTGCGCAAGGAAATAGGAGCTTGGAGGACTTGTGTAGCCTATATATACTAGCCTAGATAGTCCATGAGCTACATCATCAGAGTACAGCGAGAGCATGATAGCTTTTGAGCTGATTCTTTTTGTATGTTTTTGAGGATTTCCACTTGATTGATAATACAGAGAAGGGGTTTTAGGCTAGTGCTTTCCCCAGGTTACATCTTCTATGTTATGGTTTATTATTTCTCATTCTCAATTATATATGTTCGTGCTTGATGTTGTTCATGTTCAATTAAGCTTCCACAAAGTTTATGGTAGATGTAGATCTAGTATTATGCTTTAGTACATTGCATATATCAGTTTGATCTGCAGGTGAAATTTCTACATGATATCAGTAAGCTAGCTGATTTGTAGAGAAAAGTCTACACTCTTACACCAGTTAGTTATCTTTGCGTAAATGGATTCCTTATGTTATATTTATTTATATAGCACATTCATATGAGTTTGCGCAACAAATAAAAAATAAACTTGCAATTCATACCCAATAATACATCAAATAGGAAATGATACAAGAAATATGGTATAACTTCTCTTTTATTAATTCTTCCCATGGTTACAGACTCAACTTGTCCTGCACACTCAGCTGCAGGGGTCCGCACAATCAGTTGCTGACTACTAGGCCTCTGCGCACGCAACTATAGAGTCTTCTCCTACTCTATGACCCAAAGACACGATTTACACTTGACTCAATGCTTCATCAATCCCTTAGACTCATGATGCCTAGATGTTTTTTCTACACTTAGAGCCTTGCTCTATTTATACAATCCCATGGTCCGTGGACCATGGGTAGATCTCTCAAACCGAAATTACATTACAAAACCAAGGGCGAACAACCCTGTGACTCTATTACGATTTCACACTCCGTACCTACAAATTTTAGAGTCTTTACAATGGACTTAATCAAAACTTTGGCTTTAAGCCCCAAAACATGCCTTGGGGGGATTCCACGCCCAACAATAAGTCCGCGGACTGCCTGTCATGCACATGCACTCACTTATGTCCCGTGGACACTTTGAAACATGAATTGTGGTTGTCTTCATTTTTATATCTTTCTTGGTAGATGTTGCAGACAACCAAGCCTTCACCAACATGGGTCTACCAATGCGACATTGCCTGCATTTGAGGTATCACTTCAGGTGATCAGGCCCATGCACCATTATTGTAGGAGTAGGAGTAGTGTTTCCTTTCAGTTTTTGCTTTCATGCTTGTTTGCTTACATGCTTTGTTTTCTTTCTTGTTTGTTTACTTGCTTCGCTTTTGTTTTTGTTTTTGCTCTTTCTTTGTTTTGTTGATTGTTAGTTCATTTGCTTGTTTTGTTCATAGGTTAGTTTGCATGAAACCATGTGTGGCTCATGAAACGAGATGGGTAAAGTGAAAGAGGGCTTGTACAACTATCACTACTTGGTTATCTATCATCTTGGCTCTGTATGGTAAGCTTGTTACTTTTAGTCCATGATACGTCAAAGGAAAATACGTATAGTTTGAAGTGAACCTTGGTGAAAACACAATGCTTGCGCGCTAACTAGTGTCACCTTGTCTAGTCGATTTTTTTTGGGTTAACCCTTTTTATCTTAGTCATGTAGAGTAAGGTGAGGGGAGAAACCTTAACAAGCACATCAGATATACAAAAAAATACTTCTCTACTGGAACAACCTCTTCTTCTCTCAATAAGTTGGGATCCCTCTTCCACCTTTGAAATGAATAAGTGCTATAGATAGTGAAAAATGAAAAAAATGAAAAGTAAAAAAATTCAAATATGAAAGATGAATAAGGTGAAGGAAGAGAAAGGCTTCATGCGCAAGGAGGTGATGCAAGTAACTCCTTCAGGGTACTGATAAGGCCCGCTGGTAGCGAAGCCATGCTTGTGTTCCTATGTCACTCCACCGGGGTACTATCCAGGCCTACTCACAATGGAGCGACAACAGAGATGAAACTAAGACTCTGACGACTATATTGCTTATGCACCTATATACCCCTCAACCCTAGTCAAAACAACTGTGTTGCCTTAGCTTGGAAAGTGTGTCAATCGACCAAGAGTCTCGTAAATGCTACATCTTACATTAAGCTAGTGTGAAGCCAAGATGAGCTGAAGGTTGAACAATACTTTCGGAGGTGTTTGACTTGTTTTTCTTGAACAAGGTCCATTCAGAGTGCTGGAGTTCTACCAGTGTGTCGCCAAGTGTTGTAGCAGCTACAACCACCCTCCAAAAATTTTCCTTAGCCTTTTTTGGAGCCTCCCTTCCAACCTTGCACAGTTCTTTCTCTTGCTTCATCAAGTACTCAAGCTTCATGGGTTTTCCTCGCACAAAGGCAGCATATTGATCACAGTTGATCCACTCCCCTCATAGGCTACTCACTAGGACTTGGTCAAGTTGCAAGATGAGTAGCTTCCCCTTGGAAATTGCGCATTCCTAGATGGCAACTAGCCTTCCCCTCTTTGACAGCATGTTGGGCTCCAGGATTGCGCAATCCTGCCAGCCAACCCTCCCAGCAAGATTTACGCAAATTTTCCTAACAACAGTCTATTCAACCCAGGATTTGCAAAAATCTGGGTAGCAGTCAACTACTCTGCCCAAAAAATTATACAAATCTCCTGGGCAGCCAACCCATCTCCCAGCCATAAATGTGCATTTTTCTCCAGCAGTCAAGCAGTCTCTTGCATGTGCAACTGAGTTGACTGATTTCCTCCGGTACTGAGCAAAACAGTCTTGCATGTATAGCCTGTTTCTCCCAAGGGAACATGCAAAGGCATCCCTTGTTTCAGGGATCTATGTTTAGCAGTTGGAGGTTACATGCAAGGAGAAATTCAGAAACCTCCCACCAAGTGTTGCTTCCCCTAGATTCATGGCATGCCCGTCACAAACTCGATGCTATCAAAAATCATCAACCGGATGCTACAAAGCTCATTCCTCACATCAACCTTGTAGCTCTGGCATCCCACATCACATCTAGGAGCAGTCAGTACATTCAACTCAATTGTTTTGGTAAGCCCGCTTCCCATGCCTTATGCTGCATTTCTGTCACTTTTTTTGTTTTCGCGTGCGGGAGTATTGTTTGCTTAATTTCATTGAATGCTTGTTGTCGCTTACAGATAAACTAGTTTATCCTAGCTTTGTTTCAATTTTCGTTGCTATCTCACTATTATCGCATGCATGAAACGTTTTTGCACGGACGTTCACCCAAACGGTGAATTGCCTCAGCCACATGCATGTTGATTAGTTTGTTGAATATTTCATTCATGTTTTACATGCACCGTTAATCACTTCTACTATCACTTAGTATGACCATGCATTCACTCACTTGCTTTCAGTTTCTCATCGACGAGTCGGGCCAACCTTGGCCCGGGCTCTTCCTTCACCAAGGCTACATTGCACAATATGGGAAATGAAAGCTTACCTTCCTGTCCAGATTTGCACATTCCTATCTAGCACTGGCCTCTAGGACTATTTGCGCATTTCTAGAGGATATTGGCTGCTTGGCCCAAGAAATTGCTTAAATCTGTCCCTGGGCCAACAATCCTTCCCAGCTGGAATTTTTCATTGCATAGTTCCAGTAGTCATTCAGTCTCCCAACAGCTCAGATTGTGCCTTGTGCAGTCTTGGTAGTTGGTCTCCCAACCTCTTGGCCGAAACTATGCAACCTTCATGATCATTCACCCAGGTATGTTGCAAGTCAGTTCTCGTGTTCATTTTGGTTTTCAACAAACAGATTTCTTGCCATGAGCGTTGCCATGTCTCTAGGCATCATAGCTATTCATCTGCCTCTCAGCAGTACAGGTACAATGGTTTTCAGGAGAGCGGAGACAAAGACAACGTTCAGAGCACACTTAGGGATGCAGTCAATTAACTGTCTATGGACTTGCCTACCCATGAAGACATCAATTTCTTCATAGACAAGGACATCAAGATATGACAGTAGTAGCATCACAATGAGCAGCATCATGAACAACATCTGAATACAACATACCAAATGCAACCAATGCAAGAGGAGGGTTGTTGACAACACATAGGCAGAACAAGGTTGCAAGCTCAAGGAGGTCCATTGATGATGAAAGCAACTTTGGAGACTCCGGCTATGAAGTGACGATGCGACACGAAGATCGCATGAAGGCAGAAGATGGAACAAAGAAGGAGTTTCATGTGGTGAAGAAAAAACTCAGGAAGAATATTAAGCTACACAGACAAATAAATGAGTTGCAATAGGAACAAGAACAACAGTTGGCGCAACATGAACTCACGGATGAAACTTCGCACGTACAAGTTAGAGATCCATCCCAACAGCTGACATGGAGCAGACATGGTGAGCAGTGTTGTTTAATGCATGCAAGGGATTCAACATCATGCATGCCATTGAGCGCATGCATGCAATCCAACCCATTCAACACACTCACCAAGGCGAAGACAAGAAGCAAATCCAACTGGAGTTGAACATGTACTTCAGCAAGTTGATGCGCATGACCACTAACACACACTTGAAGATCAACATGGACACTATTCATCAGTGTGTTGTCGGTTCCGCCACACCCAAGAAGACCATGCGCATGTTAGCAGACGAGTTGGATGAACGAGCCAAACCAATGCACTGGTTGCAACAGTGGCAAGAATTCACTTCAGAAATATGTCACCATGAGGTACATGCACACCATCACGAACGAGCAAGCTTGGCATCAGCTCACCACCTTCACCATCATAAGCATGTCAAATAGTTGGTCTCATCACAGCGGACCAAGTGTCAATGATGTCTTACAAGGCTTGCTCAAGCCATGTTGTCTCACATGAGTACATGTGCATTGTAATGTTGAGTCGTGTCAAGTGTAAGTCAGGTGTCAATAGTTAGATGTAACAGTCATAGAGTAGGAAAAGAGTCATGAGGGTAGTTGAACTGTCACAAAGGGGAATGTCAAGGGTCACCCCACCCTTCGCTATAAATAGTCCCTCATAACTCATTCTAAGGGCTTTTTGTCAGCCAAGCTTCTACTAATACTATTTTGAAGAAGACTTGGATAGTATTGTAACGTGCCTTGGCTTCTCCACTGCACAGAGCTAGTACATCTCTTTGGAGGAGCACGCGGATATGGTTGTAACATTCCACTTTTGGGGCTAGCAAGTGTACATGGATGTATTGTATGATTGTGACTTACACCTCTTTATATAATAAGAGCGAGAACATTTTCATGCATATGTTGTTATTTTAGTTAGATTTCTCCGGTTTCTTTAATGATATGTGTTTTTTAACTTACCTACTTGTGTATGAACTGGTTCACGTGCAATTATATGAATCTTGTTGTTAATGTTTTGCATATGTTTTTAATGTTGTCACTGTTGGTGTCGATTGCTCTACCAAACACCAAACAGACCTTTCACATAAACCTTTCTATAACAACCATCACACTTGTCTCATACTAATCCATGAGTGTTGTTTGTATTATGTTACCTTGTATGATGTGATTTCCGCATCGGAGTGGACCGCTCCACCGAAATTTGTGCACATCCTTTGGGTGGTGTGTTCCTGGCCGAGTTTGGACTAATCCCTTTCAACCTAGAACTCACCTTCACCTTCCTCTCCCTTTAAAGTGTTGGAACCTCTCATATACCTTCCTTGACTCACTGCATCAGTCACACCCTTGCTACTGACAAAGTTATCTTACTTGCCTCTATGAAACATCGCGCTCAAGGCATTACCTTACGACCCATTGCTGGGACTCCTAAACCAAACATTCTGAGGTCTAATTAGGACTTCTTACCGGGGAGATCCCCTTGACATGTTGGCAAATCTAGCACCATCAACATTTCTGGCTCTAGATGGAGTGCTTGATGACAAGTTGTGTCCTCTCATCCAGTTTTGAACATTTGCATCTTTTTCATGGAGTCTTGCATTATTCTTCCCCCGATGTGTTTTTCGAATCATGAAGATGTATCCATCTTAGGGAAGCTTTTCGATCTCTATTCGACTCACACATATGATGCTGAAGGCGAAGTGGCCTGGCCTGAGAATTTATATAACTTTCTTTTCATGATTTATGAGGAAGATGAGTGTTCTAATGAACAAGTCGGTTTGTTGCTTGTATACACACTTCACAAATATCCATTTCTTTGGGTGCTCATCCTACCGGTTGATGCCATGCACTCGTTTGAGCACTTCTATGATCTCATTGAAGACATGCTCTATCATTTTGATCCACACTATCTTGACCGGAAAATGTTACAACAACAAAGGGCTCCACATGAATCCGTCATTGATTTTTGGCAACGCTTCCGTGACTTGTAGTTTCAAGCTCCAAAGAGCCAGATGAAATGTTCTTATCTTTGGGACCGGTTCGAGTATTGCCTTAAGAAATCTACCTATCCCAAGAGGAAGCTTGATATGAAGCCTCACTCAACATTCTTCATTGATGGAATTGCGCAATCTCATGTGGGAGCACGCACTGTGTCAACTGATTGTTTGCTTCCCGCTCATTTAGTAGCTCCACCATTGCCTAGTGATGTTGAGGATCATGCTCACACATGTGTTCATCCTTCACACTCTCCAAACATCACTCCACTTGATTTTCATGCAGATTTAGTTGTAAGTCCTTCGCATTCTCATGTGCATTCTTTTCTTTGACCTCTGTCTTTGCACTCAAGTGTTCCTCCAAATGATGATGTCTTGTGTTCGTCCCTTCCAGACTCTCCACTTGTTGTGTATGAGGAACAAACCACTGACGGAGTCAGTGTTGCACAACCAACATGCATTGTCATTCATGAAGAGTATGAGTGGGAGTTTGAACATCAACACTTGGAGAAGGATGACTCCCTTCTGTCCGAGTCCCCTTCTTTCTTTCCTAACCTCTTTGGTGAACCTTCCATCCATGATTTTGCATGTTTATCTTCATCCATGGATGCACCCATTGTTGATCACTAACAAGACTCACCGGATGTTAGTCCATTTTTCAACAATGGAGAGGATAAGTTACTCATTGAAAATTCATTTGATCCTTCAGCAGTCTTTTCTGGAAACACAAAGGATGAGTTTGTTCACTTTTCATCTACCCCTCTGTGTGAGTCATCCAACCATGAGGATGCTGACCAACATCTTGAATTTTCTAATCTTGGTTGTCGTGATCTCTTCACCTCATCTTCCGATCATGATGTTGATTCACTCGTTGTTGTTGAGGAGGTAAATCCCCTCTACAGACAGAGGCCATCCCTACTAGCCTAGACCAGGTCTAGCAAAAATCATCAAACACTATAGCGCAAGTTCCTAATTGCAAATTAACAGACCAGTGATGAAGGCCTACTTGGATTGCAACTCTATTGTTTGTAGAAGAGGTGGTGCTCCCGTTCCTTTGCTCTGGCGGATCACAATCCTCAAGATCTACGTGAATGGAAACCTACACATATGGAACTGCGAGGGCTTCACTATGGAACCGCGCCAATGGAAAAAGAGCTATTTTTAGGGGTTTTAGGTAGGAGATGTCTTCAAGGCAAATAAATCTCATGTTCAGGGGAATGTAATGCAAGTGTTTGTAGGCCATGTCACTTCTCATAGGTTCGGGAATGAGTCCTCCAAGATGCGGGAGAGGGGTAGCAAGGACAATGAAAAATTGTTGTGTAACAGATGCCCCCTAAAGCATGAGGCTGGAGAGAGAGAGAGGGGTGAAATGCTTTACGAGAACATGTAAAACCGAAAACACTGCCGCTGGAAAACCTACGTGGAGAAGTACAACTGATATCTCAAATACATGATATATGTGGTATGGGCACAACCATCCATAGCAGAGTACACAATAATCTAGATCCAAGGTATGGGCACAACCATCCACTGAATGAGTCATGTAATAATCATAATAATCCACAAAATCATAGCCTGGATCCCAACAGACAAAATCCAGGGTCTTGCGCTCCATCTCGACCTGAACAAAGTACAAGTTCAAGCATGCGAATATATGAGCCAAAGCCGAACATGCAGGAACATCGTCTAATTACCAGCTAATGATGAAAGTTGTTAATAGACATGAGAGGTACCACCAATAATGACAATGGCCCTCAAGGTACTACAGGTACAATCTACGCCGTGTGAATCAGTGAGCTGGCGTCGAACACCCATAGAATCATTCGATCGGAGGCCAATGATGAAAACCTCGCGTCGAATGCGAAGAACCTGCCATTGAGGCATGTAGGCTCCAAGGCACCAGAAGGGAATCTCTAGATCAACTTCCTGGATAATGAGCTGAATTCGACAAGAATTGACCTTGATCGAAGGTGGGCCATAGTGTTTCCCACATCATCGATGCGAGACAGAGGAGGATAATGTTTTTATGAATCGGGATTATATGAGTTATCAGAGGGAGGTTGATATTTTGCAAAGGTCAAATTCTCTTGAACATATCGGCGACACGACAGTGGACTTGGCGGTATTTGACATCAATCGATCAGAGGTCATGATGACAAGGCAAAGAGTAGATGAGAGGTCAAACAGGATCACCCAAGCCCACGGAGGCAAGTGAAAAACAAGATGAGATGTCCCCACCCAGACACGAATGCAGAAAAGTGCCATGTTCAAGAGCGACATACTGCCGACATGACAATGATTCTAGTTCTATTTTCCCCACCATTTCTGGCGAGTACCCTAGTTATTTTTATTAACAATCTTAACGGGGATAACATATGCTTGTAAAGCGTCATTTCGACGGAATCCAATGTCATCAAGTTTTAACGAGTCTGACAAAGGAAGAGCTTATCGTCGTTTCATGTTTAGGGAGTTTGAAAAGACAGTAGAAAAGTAAACTCCAGGGGTGTCCTTTTTCGTAGAGTTGTGTCTCTCGAGCCCGAGAAAGTATAAAACAATGCTCGAAAGAACCGCTCAACCATTACGATCGAGGAGTACTTTTCATGATCACTGACTTGGACCTGAAAAAGTAAAAAAGCGATCGAAATAACGTCATTTCGTAACCACTAACGAGCCTGAAACGACAAGGGCCCGACAATCTTTTCATCTTTACACGGTCAGAAAAGAGCTTAAAGGCGACCACCTCTTATCTACATTTAACGAGTCAAGAGGAATAACTCGGCAATATTTTCATCTTTAAACGGTCAGAAAAGAGCTGAAAGTAGACCTCCATTTTTATTCTCTTTAATGAGTAAAAAAGGGAAAAAATACTCGACAATTTTTTCATATTTGATGAGTCATAAAAGAGCTTAAAGGTGACTTGTCCTAGAGGAACAAGTGGTATAAAGGGTAGCAACTGGTTTCGACAATGGTGGAACTACTCAAAACATGTAATGGTCAAGAGGCTGGCTAATAAAACCACTCTTAACTGCGGTCCCTCAGGAAAGGAAAACATGCAAGTGAAAGCATATGATCGGCCAAAGAGATGGTGGTGATGGGATGAAAACAACCAAGGCTCATCTAACAGAATTTAGCGGATAAAAATGGCAATCACGAGATGTACATCGGGTATGGGTTCATTTTTACACAAGCTTGAACCATGGAGAACTCTGCTTGGATTCGGTTTCATGTTCACACAATCTTGAAACGAAAAACTATGCTTGTTATAAGTTCGCATGCCCCTAGCATAATGACGTAAAATAAGGTACATGCCCCCCAAGCTTCATTGCATTCAACAAAGTGGATGGAATGAATGTTCACTGTCGAGATCTTGGAAAGACTCGACTTGTATTTTACGAGATCTTAATCAAAAGACTCGATTTGGAAATGGAGTTGTTTCATTTTTTAATGAGGTTGACACAGTAAAAGAACTATCCTCATAACCCTTGTTTTATTTTTTAATGAGCTTGACATAAGATCAGGAACTATGCTCGACCAGACCCAGTTTCATTTTTTAAGGAGCTTGACATAGGAAAGCGAACGATGCTCCGAACGAACTTCATCATAACGAACGGGAAGTCGTTGCTTCCAAGAGTGTCACTCCCGGTGGAAGGACAACGTGTTGGAAGTCAGGACCCAATGCCCCCAGGACACTATGCACAACGGTGGCATTACTGGATACAAGCACGGGATAAGTAGCCATGTAGTTGACATCGGCAGGGCAGATAAAACCGGTGGATAAAGACCAAGAGGGGATGACAACTGCGCAGGAGGCATCAGGGGACTAAAGAATAATAATTAATCTATAGTCACGATTCTTCTGTCGTGTGGAAAGAAAACCACACGGAAAAGTGAAGAGACAAGGGCCCCCATGGCATAAACATAGTCACGACCAAGGAGAAGATTGAAATCTAAAGAACCTTGGGTAACCAGTACGTCTATATAGATGGTTTTTCCTCCCAATGTAATAGGGAACTTCGGAAGGATCCTTAATGGTTGACTGGTTCCCTTGTCAAACGCCATTAGATTGTGTGCGACCGGCACAAGCTGTGGGGAGCCAAAAGCTTGCCAAGTAGTGGAAGGCATAAGACTGATAGATGCACCCTCATCCAAGAGAGTGCCTGGTATTGCCTTATCATAGGCATGTACTGTAATCTAGAAAGGTAAATGGGATGGAAGGCAGAAAGCAGGTAGGTGACTCTAGTCGAAGGAAATGACTGAACTACTTGGTGGGGGAATCGTTTGATTGCCCCCCTGCTCTAAAGTAGGACTCTCAGGATCAGCTGGGATAGGAGAGTCGTTTTCAGACTCAGGATAATCTGATGAGACGAGAAGAACATGGGCATGATGCTCTTCTGAAACAGAGTGATCGACGGGTGGTGAACCCGATTCGACACTCTTTCCGACCAATGGTTGGTCCTGAACAGGCTTAGCATAGCCAGGTTCAGAAAGAGGAGCATGGACAAGAGAAGAATCTAAGTCAATCTCTTTGTCGACAGGGAGAGGATCTAAAGAGAGCCTCTGATAACCAACGGGGAGTTGGGGTAAAGAAGCTGTAAGACTTTCCAAAACAGCGGAACCTTTATCCATGAGCAGACAAAGGTGAAGGAGATGGTTGCCTTCACATAGCCTACAGGGGAATCGAATCTTCCCTTTCTTCTCACCATTTCCAGTTGATGAGGTAGCATCGCCATGAGCTTCAGAGGATGATGAGGGGCAGACTGGATCGTGAGATCATACTTCTAAGATCTTGGGAATGCCAGGACAATCACGAAGAAGATGGTCATCCTTTCACAATTTACAAGGAAACTTAACCTTCCGCATAGGAGTAGAAGGAGTTCCAACCTGAGCTATACTCGGGGCAGTAGCTACACTTTTAGCCTCTCGCTTATGAGACTTCTTCTTCTTCTTCTTCTTCTTCTTCTTAGCCACCTGGTTACTTGAATCCAGACTTTCACCAGGCAAAGTAGAAGATGAGGACATAGAAACAGGCGAAGAAGGGGAGAGGTCCACTTTGGAATCAACATGATGCTGTTTGGGTGGAGGAATTGATTGACCAGGAGTTGAGACGTTAGAGACCACAAAGGTTGAGAACAACCAAACATGCAACCCAACAATTAACCCAGGGAGGGACAACATTGCCATGTAAGGAGCACCAACATTCCCAAAAGGAGTACAATGACCAGGATTTCTGTCAGAGGGGATTCTTGGGTTGGTGAACTCTCGAAAAGTTGCCATCAAATCTGAAAAAATGCACACAGGGCTGAAAAAGAGTCAAGACACACAATCAAATGACCAACAAGCAGAATCTAACAGGGCGTGTGATCGCGGGTGATTTAATTTTTACCACATTAAAATTAAGAAATTTCACCGTTTCATGTTTTAAGAGTCAAGAAACGGATAAAAGGTGACTCTATCACTTTTAGATTTGAAACAAGTGTGAAAGGACAAGTGCTTGGTGATCCTTTCAAATTTAGGGATTCAAAAAAGATCAAATGACTGCTCAGGGATACTAGGAAAAGAGGGTGTACCAAATAACCGTGAACTACAATATACACCTTGGTTTTGGAAATGAAAGAGAAATCAACCAAGGACTTTCCATACGTCCAGGCAATCTCCCCGAATGTTGTGTTCAATGTATCACGAGTATAGGGCGGTATACTCAGCTTCCTATGGATAAAGGGTGATAACTTAGTGGGGTCTCCCCATATACTTGATGGTACATGGGAGCACGATTCCGTACTAGACCACTATTGAGTCACAGAAGGAGGAATCACCCAACCTTCAGTGGAAACAAAAGTGACTAGGTTTAAGGACGCTGGAGCACGTCTCTAGCGTAGACCTCTAAATATGTTTCGTTAAATTCCAATGTGTTGTTAGATTCATTCAATTGATTTTAAAGTTGATCTTGGATTATGTTTCAGTTTTTAGGCCTTGCCGTATGTAATGTCTCAAAATTTCCTAAATGCAAGCTATATGCTACAGTATATCATTTTATTCGATGAATGCTAACTATAAGAGAGTTGAGAGCTTTCACACAAACAAAATGATCATAAAACAACCAACGATATTTCTAGTGCAGCTAATGGAAATCAACAAATTTTCTTCAAAGTCACTAATCACTAATAACAACGAAAAGCTCTAATTCACATTAACTAATGAAAAGCGAAAGAGATTTTTTTTTTAATGTTAAGGGCAAGATGCACTAAACAAATTTTGAGAAATGATAGTAAGAGAGAAAAACAAGCAAATTTCACTCAATGCAAGCAAAATCAGATCCCTAAATCGACAAAGCAATCCTTCAAAACCGAGAAAAGTCCCAAAGATAGAAACGAGTTGTGTAATCTAGGCCCAAAGCGAAACAAAGCGGAATTCAAGTGAAAAAGAGGTAGGTCACTCAAACAGTGCAATGAAATGATCAACAACCACTAAATGAGTGCAAGGGAGCAATCATGAAGTTGACTGGACCAATAAAAAACAAAAAACTCCTAAGGAAGGCTCGACACACAAAGCCACTAGATGCCCTAGGGCTAAAGACGTGAAATCGATAAAAAATGGCAAACAACCAAAGGATGAAGGTTAAAACTAGTCAAACAACACTCCAACACACTCAAGAAGTCGAGAAAATGTATCCAAAATAAAGACCAAGATCAGAAGGCTTAAAATCAAGCAAAATATAGCAGTTCCTAGGCTTGGCGCGACTGTCAGGCTGAAACTAGCGCCTTTTTAGGATTGGCGCGAGTAATACATTGACAACTAGTGCCAATTAATATTGCTGTGCCAAAATGAAAAAATAAACAATCCAAAACCAGACCAATGATAACCAGGTAAACCAAGAAGCAAAAAAAGCAAAAGAACCCAGCCCAAAAGGCCGACCAAGCAAGCAAAAAATCAAGAAACAACCAAAAAGAACACATATTTCATTAAATTTAGAAATATTTTATTACAAGGACAATGGCTAGAATTGAGTTTTTTGGTTATTTTGAAATTCTAGATCCATCATTTAATTCCAAATTTAATGAAATATGTGTTAAAGGCAAGACAAGCTGCCCAGCGGAGTCGCCAAATTGTTGAGGAGGTAAATCCCCTCTGCGGACAGAGGCGATCCCTACTAGCCCAAACCGGGTCTAGCAACAATCATCAAATGCTATAGTGCAAGTTCCTAATTGCAAATTAACAAACCAGTGATGAAGGCCTACCTGGATTCCAACGCTATTGTTGGTAGAAGAGGTGGTGCTCTCGTTCCTTTGCTCCGGTAGATCACAATCCTCACGATCTCCATGAATGGGCACCTGCACATACAAGAAACGACACAAACACAAGCACAAAATCTAGCATGTGCAACTATATGTCAGTCAGAAAGGACATAACTCATCATCATCATAAACAATAATAAGAGTGGAACCATAAGCAATAGTCATTCATTAATAATTAATCAAAGGCGAATACAACCAAAGTTCTGACGCTGGATTCTCCTTTGGCAGGTAGTCAGTAGCACATGTCTCGGAAAGCCTGTTGGGAACAAGGACAAGCCTCTCTCTTTGGTTCTTGGACAATAATCTCCTTGCTTGGATTTTGCCTTATCGGAATCAAGAAGGTTCTTGCAGCATGAAGCTCTTGGGAATTTTGGAATTCTAAATCTCTGGAACTCTGGAACTAGCTTGCCAAGGAAAATGGACAAGCTTTTATAGATGGAGGAAGGGGAGTTGGCATCATCTACAATAATCATGGGATTGGCCATATCATCAAGGAAGCTTCCATGAGAGGTGGAAAACCACTTCCTCTCTATGGAAATCTGTAGCCAAACCACCCAACTCAAGATAGATACAGTCCAAGAATTTGTTAGGACGAAACTTCCGCCGTTTGTTTGCTAAAAAACACCACTGATTATGGTTGGCGCGGGTGCGACTCTATGACAGAGGGCCAACTGGCGCGCCCTCTTTGGAGGATTTTCCCCCTTGGCGTGAGGGCTGCACTATGGAACCACGCCAATGGAAAAAGAGCTATTTTTAGGGGTTTTAGGTAGGAGATGTCTTCAGGGCAAATAAAGCTCATGTTCAGGGGAATGTAATGCAAGTGTTTGTAGGCCGTGTAACTTCTCATAGGTCTCGGAATGAGTCCTCCAAGATGCGGGAGAGGGGTAGCAAGGACGGTGACAAATTTTTGTGTAACAGTTGTTAATCCTTCTAAGCCACTGGTCTATGAATATCCATTTATCAGTGAAGTCAAAAGCCCACAGACTGTCGAGGCACTTCAGCCCGAGTTGATGGTTATGTCAGGCCCTCACTATCTTGAGGTTGGTTTCACTTCCAATCAGGAAATTGTTCAAACACTCAAGGCTCCTCATCACTCATCTATATGCAATAAAGATCAATCCAACATTCAGATTTTACTTCCTCCACTCAAACTACACAATCCCATTTCTCATGCATTGGAGGAGTCTTACATTGCAAGCATCCGTGCATGACATAAGTTATCTTTGTTTCTTTTGTTTTCTTGTATGTCATAGTCAAGAGTGTGCTTATGCTTCAAAGTTGCATGTAGTGTCACAGAACACCACGATAAGTCTGCGGACTACCCGTCATGCACATGCACTCACTTATGTCCCATGGACACTTTGAAACACGAAGTGTGGTTGTCTTCATTGTTATATCTTTCTTGGTTGATGGTCTAGACAACTAGGTTGTTCGTGGACCAAGCCTTGACCAACATGGGTCTACTAATGCATTGATGGCTGCATTGGAAGTATCACTTCATGTGATCAAGCCCATGCATCATTAGTGTAGGAGTAGGAGTAGTGTTTTCTTTCAGTTGTTTGCTTGCATGCTTGTTTGCTTAAATGCTTTATTTTCTTGTTTATTTGCTTACTTTTTTGTTTGCTTAATTGTTTGTCTACTCCTACTTTTCTTTGTTGATTGTTAGTTCGTTCACTTGTTTTGTTCATAGGTTAGTTTGCATGAAACCATGTGTGAGTCATGAAATGAGTTGGGTAAAGTGAAAGAGGGCTTGTACAACTATCACTACTTGGTTATTTGTCATCTTGCCTCTGTATGGTGTGCTTGTTACTTTTAGTCCATGATATGTCAAAGGAAAATACGTACTGTTCGAAGTGAACCATGGTGAAAACACAACACTTGTGCGCTAACTAATGTCACCTTGTCTAGTCGATTGTTTTTGGGTTAATCCTTGTCATCTCAGTCATGTAGAGTAAGGTGAGGGGGGAAACCTTAACAAGCATTCCAAAGATACAATAAAATACTTCTCTATTGGAACAACCTCTTCTGCTCTCAATAAGTCAGGATCCCTCTTTTGCCTCTGAAATGAATAAGTGAATTCACAGTGAAAAATGAAAAAAATGAAAAGTCAAAAAATTCAAAAATGAAAGATGAATAAGGAAAAAGAAGAGAAAGGCTTCTTGCATAGGAAGGTGATGCAAGTAACTCCTTTGGGGTACTCACCAGCCCTGGTGGCAGTGGATCCATGCTTATGTTCCTATGTGACTCCACCGAGGTACTGTCTAGGCTTGTTGGCAGTGGAGCAACACTAGAGATGAAACTAACACTCCGACGACTATTATGCTTGTGTACCTATATACCCCTCAACCCCAATCAAAACAATTGTGTTTCCTTGGCTTGAAATGTGTGTCAATCGATCAAGAGTCTAGGAGATGCTACATCTTACATTAAGCTAGTGTGAAGCCAAGACAATCTGAGGGCTGAATAATACTTCTGAAGGTGTTAGACTTGTTTTTCATGAACAAGGTCCATTCAGAGAGCTAGAGTTCTACCAGTGTGTCACCAAGTGTTGTAGCGGCTACAACCACCCTCCAAATTTTTCCTTAGCCTATTTTGGAGCCTCCTTACCAACCTTGCACAATGCTTTGTCTTGATCCATTAAGTACTCAAGCTTCATGGGTTTTACTTGCATAAAGGCAACCTATCGATCACAGTTGATCCACTCCCCTCACAGGCTGCTCACCAGGACTCAGTCTAGTTGCAAGCTGAGCAGCTTCCCCTTTAGAATTGCACATTCCTGTAGGGAAACCATCCTTCCCTCCAGGAATTGCGCAATCCTCTCTAACAGCCTGTTGGGCTCCAGGATTACCAACCCTGCCAACCAACCCTCCCAGCGGGATTTGCGCAAATTTTCCTAGCAGCAGTTTGTTCATCCTAGGATTTGTGAAAATCTGGGTAGCAGTCAGCTTCTCTACCCAAAAATTGTGCAAATCTCTTGGGCAACCAGCCCATCTCCCAGCTAGAAATGCACATTTTTCTCCAATAGTCAAGCAGTCTCTTGCATGTACAGCTAAGTTGATCGGTTCCCTCTGGGACTGAGCAAACCAAAATTGCATGCATAGGTTGTTTCTCCCAAGGTGTCATGCAAAGGCATCCCTTTTTTTAGGGATCTACGTTTAGCAGTTGGAGGTTACATGCAAGGGGAAATTTTGAAACCTCCCACCAAGTGTCGCTTCCCCTATATTCATGGCATGTGCGTCGAAACCTCGATGCTATCAAAAATCATCAACCAGACGCTGCAAAGCTCATTCCTCTCGTCAACCTTGCATCTCCGGCATCTCACATCACATCTAGAAGTAGTCGGCACATTCCACTCAGTTGTTTTGGGGTAAGCCTGCTTCCCATGCCTTGTGCTACATTTCTGTCGCTTTTTGTGTTTTTGCTTGTCAAAGTACTGTTTTCTTGATTTATTTGAGTGCTTGTTGTCATTTACATATAAAATAGCTTGTCCTAGCTTTGTTTCCATTTTCGTTGCTATCTCACTATCGTCACATGAATGAAACTGTTTTGCACGGATGTTTGCCCAACTGGTGAACTGTCTCACCCACATGCATGTTGATCTATTTGTTGAATCTTTCATTCATGTTTTTCATGCACTGTTAATCACTTCTGCTATCACTTAGCGTCGCCATGCATTCAATGACTTACTTGCTTTCAGTTTCTCATCGGCAAGTCGGGCCAACTTGGCCTAGGCTCTGCCTTCACCAAAGCTGCATTGTGCAATATGGGAAAGGAAGGCTCACCTTCCTCTCCATATTTGCACATTCATGCCCAGCACTAGCCTCTCGGATAGTTTTGCGCTTTTCTGGAGGACAATGGTTGCCTGGCCCAAGAAATTGCGCAAATCTATCCCTGGGCCAATAGTCCTTCCCAACTGGTATTTCACTTTGCGCAATCCCAACATTCAACAGCCAAACTGGACTATGCATTGCGCAGTTCCAATAGTCAGTTAGTTGGTCTTAGGACCGCCCGGCTGAAATTGTGCAATCTTCGTGATCATTCACCTAAGTATGTTGCAAGTCAGTTCTCATGTTCATTTTGGTTTTCAGCTGACAGATTGCTTGCCATGAGTGTTGCCATGTCTCTAGGTACCATATGTGTTCATTTGCCTCTCAGCAGTACAAGTACAATGGTTTTCAGGAGAGCAGAGATGAAGACACCGTTCATAACACACTTGGGGATGCAGTCGATCAAGTGTCTATGGACTTGCCTACCCATGAAGACATCAAGTTGTTTGTAGAAAACGACGTCAAGATATGAAATCACCAACATCACAATGAGAAGCATCATGAATAGCAGCTGAAGACAACATATCAAATGCAACAAATGTAAGAGGAGGGTTATTGACAACATGGAGGTGGAACAAGGTTGCAAGCTCAATTAGTTTGATTGATGATGAAAGAAAATTTGGAGACTCTGGCTATGAATTGACGGTGCGAAATGAAGATCGCATGAAGGCAGAAGATGGAACAAAGAAGGAGTTTCACATGTTGAAGCAGCAACTCATGAAGAACATGGAGCTGCATAGAAAGATGAATGAGTTGCAAGAGGAACAAGAACAATAGTGGGCGCAACATACACTCACGGATGAAACTATGCCCATACAAGTTAGAGATCCATCCCAGCAGCTCACATGGAGCAGACATGGTGAGAAGTGTTGTTGATCGTATGCAAGGGATTCAACATCATGCATGTCATTTAGCGCACTCATGTAATCCAACCCATTCAACATGCTCACCAAAGTGAAGACAAGAAACAATTCCAATTGGAGCTGAACATGTACTTCGACAAGTTGATGCGCATGACCAGCACACACTTGAAGATCAACATAAACACTATGCATCAGTGTGTTGCTGGTTCAGCCGCACCCAAGAATACCATGCACCTGTTAGCAGACGAGTTGGATGAAGGAGCCGAACTAATGCACTAGTTGCAATGAAGGTAAGAGTTCACTTTAGCAAGATGTCACCATGAGGTGCACGCACACCATCACGGATGACCAAGCTTGGCATCAGCTCACCACCGTCACCATCACAAGCATGTCAAAGATTTGGTCTCATCATAGCAGACTGAGTGTCACTGATGTCTTGCAAGGCTTGCTCAAGCCATGTTGTCTGACATGAGTACATGTGCATTGTAATGTTGAGTCATGTCAAGTGTAAGTCAGGTGTCAATAGTTGGATATAACAGTCATAGAGTAGGTGAAGAGTCATCAGGGTAGTTGAACTGTCACAAAGGGGAATGTCAAGGGTCACCCCACCCTTTGCTATAAATAGTCCCTCATAACTCATTATAAAGGCTTTTGGTCACCCAAGCTTCTACTAAGACTATTTTGAAGAAGGCTTGGATAGTATTGTAACGTGACATGGCTTCTCCACTGCACGGAGCTAGTACATCTCTTTGCAGGAGTAAGCGGATGTGGTTTTAATGTTCCACTGTTGGGGCTAGCAGGTTTACATGGATGTATTGTATGATTGTGACTAACTCTTCTTTATATAATAAGAGCCATCACATTTTCATGCATATGTTGTTATTGTAGTTGGACTGCTTTGGTTGATTTAATGATATGTGTTGTTTAACTTACATACTTGTGTATGAACTGATTCACATGCAATTATATAAATATTGTTGTTAATGTGTTGCATATGTTGTTAATGTTTTCACTGTCTGTGTTGACTACTCTGCCAGAAATCAGACAAACATTTCACATGAACCTTATTATAACAACTGTCACACTCATCTCGGACTGATCTGTGGGCGTTGTTCATGTTATCTTACCTTATATGATGTGACTGCCGTATCCAAGTGGACTGCTTCGCCAGAAGCTGTGCATGTCCTTTATGTGGTGTGTTCCTAGCCGAGTTGGGACTGATCCATTTCAACCTGGAACTCACCTTCACCTTCCTCTCCCTTCGAAGTGTTGGAACCTCTCATACACCTTCATTGACTCACTGCATCAATCACACCCTTGCTACTGACAGAGTTATCTTACTTGCCTTTGTGTGACATTGCACACAAGGCATTACCTTATGCCCCACTGTTGTGACTCCTACACCAAACGGTTTGAGGTCTAATTGGGATTTCTTACTGGGGAGATCCCCTTGACATGTTGGCGGGTCCAGCACCATCAACAAACCCATAAACTTTATCTTCATTATCTTCAATTTCATAACCTTGAGGTTGCTGCACATAAATGTCTTCTTCTATAATTCCATTCAAGAGGGCTAATTTCACATGCATTTGATATACTTTCCACTTGTTCTTAGACGTTGTGGCTAGAACTACTCTTACAGTATCCAATTTGGCTACCAGAGAAAATGTTTCTCCAAAATCTATTCTTGGTTGTTGCGAGAATCCTTTTGCTACTAATTGTTAGAAAATTATATATTACAAAGCAATGGAACACATAGAATATTGTAGAAACACAAACATAGAAAATGCATAAAACAAGAGAGACACACAAATATATGTGGTTCACCCAATTTGTGCTATGTCCTTGGAGAAACGGCGAGTCCTTCCTTTATATTATCCAACAAAATGAAGAGATACAACCTACATCAAATCTGTTGTAATTTCCTCTTCTCTCTCACACAATCTCCTCTCTCTTTTGTCACTCAGAATACACATCTACATAGTCACAATACAATTCCCTCATATATAGCAAGGGGTTTCCTTCTAGGGAAGAAAACCCTAAATTAAACATAACTTGTACCATCAAATCATCCGCCTAATGAATGACTTAGATTGGCTATGAAATTACAATATTTTACAAGGCAAATTTACATCTATTTTTAGCTTCATAGGTGCTACCCACGAACCCCTGTCAGGGAGGGCTCATAAAAATCATCTCGCCCCCCTTGGACCCCCCTGGCAATGAAATAATGGGCGATGTTTCCGTCCTATTATGAACTAGGGTCCAATGTGGCGATACCTATGAATAAAGAATATAATAAGGCTTCACACCCAACACAAGTCTTTCTTTAAATCTATCAATTTCCCCTTTCTCATCTAGCTTTGTCTTATGCACCCATTTTACACCAATGAGGCTTTTATCCTTCGGTAAATCAACCAAATCCCATGTATCACTCTTTTCGATAGCTTCAATTTTCATTCATGGCTTGCACCCAATTTTCATCTCTTATAGCTTCTTCAAACAAAGAAGTTTGGAATGAAAACAATGAAAAAATTGAACTAACATCCAAATCATCATAAATATCTTTCAGACTTCTCATATTTCTCTTACTATTTATTGATTCATCACATGATTGATTGCTGGGAGAATCTCGATCTTTTGATATGCTTGAAGATCCATGTTGCTGAGAAAATCTTGGATTCCTTGTTGATTTGTCTTTGTTTGGTGTCTTCACCTATGATACTTGCTGCTCCTTTTCTGCTACATCATCTTCTTCCATTAGTGGCACTTTTGCATCAACTGTTTTGTCTATACTACCATTCCATGACTCTTGTTCTTTGAACACAACATCTTTGATGATTACGATCTTCTTGGTGAGATGGTTATACAACTTGTAAGATTTTGATTGCTCACTACAACTAGTAAATATGCATTTTTCACTTTTGTCATCCAACTTATCACTTAGCTCTTTAAGAACATGTGCATAAGCTACACATCCAAATACTCTGAGATGAGATAAACTACAAGACATACCTGACCATGTTTCTTCTGGTACTCTATTCATCACACTTTTTTTAGGATATCTGCTTACCACATAAACAACACATGCAACTGCTTCTGCCCAATACTCATTAGAAATGTTTCTTCCTCTCAACATGCTCCTTGCCATGTTCATAATGATTATTTTCTTTCTCTCTGCTACACCATTTTGCTACGGTGTGTACTTGGTTGTAAACTGTCTTCTCGTTCTATGTTGTTTTCTGTAATCATGGAATGCCTTTGAATCATATTCTCCACCATGACCTAACCTCAATACCTTCATCTATCGATCACTTTGGTTCTCTGCTAAGGATTTGAATTGCTTAAACTTTGCAAGATTTTCAGACTTATGCTTCAAGAAATAAACCCAAGACTTTCTGTTATAGTCATCAATGAAAGTGAGGAAGTGACAACTACCACCTATCGACTGTGTCCTCATAGGTCCGCACACAATTCTCTATGCACTATCTCAAGAGGTTGCTTTATTCTGTATGTAACTCCCTTTGGAAAAATTTCATGGTGTTTCTTTCCCAAGATGAAACACTCACACATACTAGAAGGTTCTTTAATGGGAGATAATCCTCTGATCATTTGTTTCTGTTGTAACAATCTTAAACAAAAAAGTGCAAGTGTCCAAACCGAAAGTTCCATAACCAATAATCATTAGAAAATGCAACTATAAAAGAACTGACCTAATCATTGTAATTCGTGACTAGAGGAAAGAGTTTGTTCCTTATCATCTACACCTTTGCGATCAACTGCTTACTTGGGGGCTTCTCATATATAACACACTCTTGTCCTTGAAAGATAACTCTGTATCCCTTATGTGTCAATTGACCAACACTTATCAAATTACGTTTGAGACCGGGGACATAATATACCTCTGAGATTGACTTCAGCTCCCCTGATTGGTCAAAATGTTGATCACTCCTTTTCCATCTACATCCATAGTCTTTTGAGTCCCCAACTTTACCTCTGTCTTCATAGATTGATCCAAATTTGCAACCAAATTCTTCTTGCATGTCATGTGGTTACTACAACCACTATCCAATAGCCACACATTATTAGAAGGTTCATGCATGGTATGGCAAGATAATAACATGGATTTAGTGCTCTCTATAATGAAATTAGCTCTATGGTTTCCTTGATCAACTATCCTCTTCCTGCAATTGTGGGCATAATGACCAAATTTAGTGCAATAATAACATCTCACCTTTGATTATTGTTGAAGCTTCTTCTGTTGCTTCCAATTTCATGTTCATGATCTTCTCATACATGTCTCTAACCACCATGTTTTAAGCCTCGTCCTTCACCTCTTGATCTACTTCTGCCTCAACCTCTGTCTCTTGAAATAGAAACCCGACTTTTAAAAGCAGTTTCTAAAGTGGAATCTTTATTTATGTCTATCCTTGCCTCATGTGATAGAAGTGATCCCATTAACTCATCAACTATCAATGATGTTAAACCCTTGGCTTCTTCTATGGCTACTGTCAGGACCCCATATTGTCTCTCTTTGACCTTATATTTTGTCATATTATTACCCTTTTCAACCCATATTTGAAAGTCCTTGCTAGTGTTTTGAATCAATCATTCTAAAGATATACAGTGACTCTTCTCATTGGTATATCTTTAATTATTTAACACATAATCATGCTATCTTTATAATTGATCTTTGAAGTTGACTGAGTTGCTGAACAATTAAAGAATGATGTGCAGACCGCATTGTTGAAACTGCCTAAAGCTGGCAGGACTATCTTTTGTAGTTGCTGAAACAACAGGAACAGCACGCGAATCTCGAAGCTGAAACAGCAAGAACAACATGAAAATCTCAAGGAGACAGTTGAGATTTGCGTACCAGATTTGACATCAACAAAGCAACCTGGTCGATCACTGAGGAAGCTGTTACATTGGTTGTAACATTCATAATCTAAATTACTGTAACAACATTCTGTTGACGGGAAACTGATTTCCCTATTTTTGTATAAAGGGTTGAACTAGAATCTATAATGAAAATATTTTGTAATAGATGTCTCCTCTATAAAGAGGAGACATCTACATTAGAAGGGGATGAACAAGCTGTAACACAAGGATTGTAGTTGAAGGAACAAGACTGAATCTTTTCTGTAATATGGTATATTGATGAATGAATAGAGTTTTGTTCTGAGTATCTCATCTTAGTTTTTGTGTCCTGGGTAATCTTGTGAGAAGGACAGGGCCCACTTTCATCACAAGATTCACCCATTCTCTTTCTGTTGTGTGTTAAGTGTGATTTCTATTCATACCTTGTTAACAAGTACTTTTTCTGGATGTTATTTTACTTTTGCTGAAACTATGTTTCTCTTTTAATCGATTGATGCTATTTCATGAGTGCCTCACCGGTGATTAGGTTTACAGAGTGATCTGGTGAACTGGATAACAGAGGTAGGTGCTGAAGGTTCCTACTCTGGGGATAGGGTCATGATCCTTTGTTACAGAACAACCATTGTTTTCTTTTGCAGATTTATTCTTTCTGATTAAATATCCATCTCTTATTAGATATCTGCAATAGAGTATAGTTGCTGTAACACAGAGTAAAGATTTAACAGGGTGTGATTTATTTATACTACAACTTTTAGTGCTATTAAAATTGAGTACATACAGTACGTAGTTGCCTTTGAAATCATCGGACTTTCCCGGGTTGACAATTTATGTGGCACTCCACTGTTTAATTAGTAAGCAATTAAAGTGACCAACAGCTACTACCACAACATCAAATTAGGTAGACAAAGATCTGAGGACCTTCTCAACCATTTTTTGATCTTTAATTTCATCACCATAAATTTATAACTGATTTACTAGAGTCGTGACCCTATTCATGAAAGAATCGATTCCCTCTATCTCCTTCATCTGCAGACTTTCAAAATCTCTCTGAATATTCTGCAACTTAACAATATTGACTTCGGTCATACCTTTATAGATTGTCGTGAAGGTCTCCCATTCTTCCTTTGCTGACGCGATCATAATTTTCTGGAACATTGCTCGGTCCTCTCTTTGCTAGATAAGATGCAACACTTGCACATTCTTCTTTTTTGTCTTTATTCTATAGCTCCCTCTCTGCATTAGTGAGGGCTAGTTCTTCTTCTTCAGTTTTAGTTTCTAAAAACCCAAACTGGACGTGATCCCAAACATCATGAGCTTGCAACGTGGTTGCCATCTTAATGACCCACACATCATAATCCTTCCCTGTAAACGGTGAGAATTGGGACTGGAAATTTGAAAAAGCCATCTTTCTTCAAAAATTTCTCTTCAAATAATACTAAAACCCTTTTAATGAACCCTTCATTATTTTTTTATATATAAATTATTTTTTATAGGAAGGTTTAAAAATAAATAAATAATAAATAAAAATAAAAATAAAAATAAAATAAAATAAAAAATAAAATTTTAAAATTTAGAACTTAAGCCCCTTAAAAAAAATCTATTTTAAATTCTTTTGAAAAAATATATTATAAAAGTACTTTAAAAAGTAAAAAGTCCCTTTGATTAAATCATTTTTCAACAAAATTCACATATTGTTTCAATAAAACATATTTTCAATATGTGAGGGACTTGTAATATGAGTACGCAGCCCCACATGACTTTTGACCAACAATACTTAGTAATTATGTTGCCAACGTTTTAATACTTCACAAGAATTGCGTGTCCCCGAATCATAGAAACTGCACACATAACCCGATTTTTGGCAGAATCGTAGTTAAATGAAATTTGTGCAATTTTTGCACTAACTAAGTGTGGATTTCACTTCACTTGCGCACTTGTCACTCTTAACAGTGTGACAAATTTGGAACACAATTAAAAAAAAAAAAAAAAATCATTGGCCTTCTTCTCTTGGCCTTGTTTTCACTAGCTTTGCAGGCACCACAAATCTTTTGATCCTTCCTCAACTTCGATACCAATTTGTTGGAAAGGCAGAGGAGGATAGGAATAAAATAATGCAAATAAATCAGACACAATAACACAAGCTACGAATTTTCTATTCATCACACAAAAACTTGATGATTACAATGAACCCGGTGAGGGGTATTTAAACCTTTTCCAACTAGATACGTGCCTAAAATAACTTGACATGCAACCGGAGACTAAATTCAAGTATGAATTAACTTGACTTGGCTTGTATGACTTAACTTGACTCTCTAAATTTAGCCAACTCTTCATGCATTAGTAATTAGTTTATTTTAACACACTTGACTTGCGATTTGTGATTTAGTTCTATCACCAAATTCCAAGACAGCGAACAAAATTATCCTTGAATGGATAAGCTTCCTAGAAAGGGATCATACGCAGGTTGAATTATCCAGAACAAAGTGGAACCCATGGTGGGTAACTGGGTATTTTGGATGACCAACAACAAAGCAGTGAGTTTACAACAAAAGTTTGAATAAGACTAGGTGAAACGAAACACTTTATTTTTGTGCATCTGTTATCGCCATTACTTGAAGTGTTCTCCGAGTGGAATTTCTTATACTTTCC
Organism: Pinus taeda; assembly: GCA_000404065.3. Classification (NCBI taxonomy): domain Eukaryota; kingdom Viridiplantae; phylum Streptophyta; class Pinopsida; order Pinales; family Pinaceae; genus Pinus; species Pinus taeda. The sequence goes on along the minus strand of APFE031272624.1, from coordinate 188,081 downwards.
AATATAATATTCAACTGTTTGTGTGGGCCTATGGTATTGAAATGATGTAGCGATAAATATGGCTATCCATTTCACATTGGATTCAAGCAACACTTTTAATTAATAGATTTTCTATAATTTATTAGAAGTTTTTTGTAAATTCTACGATGATGAATTTCAAAATCAGATAAAGAAGTTATTTGTAAAACTAACTCTAGATACATTTCGTAGATAGACAACTTTTCTATACAACTAACGCGTGTAGCAGTTGGCACCGATGTATCTTAGTACATGGGATCTCATCCGTAGAATGACTAATAGTTTAGTTAATACAAATAGGTGATAGATTGTGTCTGAGGCAACTATTTTAAGAGATCGAGTGGTGTAAAAATCAATATGGACAGTTTTTTAGATAGTTTGGTAGTTATGGATTGATCCAGGAGGATCCTAAAAATGCTCATAATTTTACATTCTCAAATGCTTATGAAACTAGTGCCAAGTCAAAGAGCTCATCGTGCTGATTCTAGTGGTATATTCGGTTTGAAAAATGGCCTTTGTATGAGGGAGAAAACACACTTTGAAGTTTTTCCCAAACAAGGGGCCAGAGCTGGGCAAGTGGTAGTCTCAGAACATGAGACATGGTAGTTTCGCATCAGGGAATATGGTTGTGGTAGTCAAGCATCAAGACACATGGAAATCAAGTCAAACCAGGCAGAGGAGGAGGTGTGGGTCGAACCCGCGACCATCGAACCAACACCACAAAATCTTACCAACAAGCCACAACATTGTTTTATTAACATGGGTGAAAATGTATTATTTAAGGTTTTGGTTAGAATTATGGGCTGAAAGGGTTGGCGGAGCTCGCCATATCCAGTGGACTCGCTAAGGCCCATATTGTTATAAATCTTTGATCCAAACATAGATAGCGAAGTCTCCTTTTCAAATGTCCCATAGTCAACCATCATAGAACATATATCCTCTATTTCAATGTGAAACCATAACATTCCAGAGTTAATATATGTTGCAATTAAAGGCGGAGGATTAATATAAGTCGCAAGGGTTATGGTATTAACCATATGCCATATTTAAATGCCACGAGGAAGGTCATATGTATAACCATCGGATAGTGGTTGTAACAAATGCCAAAGTTAAAACATGGCACGGGTTGGATAATTAATACAACAACTATATGTTATATGTGGTATATAGTTGTAATTCCATAAACTTTGTTAATACATTTGTTGCAACGTATTTCCAAATGTTACAATATAATACCATATGGTTACAAAGAAGTTCTATGTTTGCCAAATCTGATCCCGCGAGGCTCACGAGTTTGACCCTGAGACCTCCCATGGGCCTTATAAAAACAATTTTCATTGTGCCAGAGTGAACAAAGATGTAAGGAGTGTTTTTCAAACTTAGGTTATCAGTGTCTGTAATATGTCTTTAGAGGCGTAACTTGGCCAATATTAGGCCTTTTTGAAATCTATAAGTTGCATTAGAGAGCTGAGGCTGAGGCCTATCTTCTGACAGTAGCCATTGATGCTTGTGAGCATATTCCAAAATGGCGAATTTTGATGTAAAGAGATTTTATTATCATTTTTAATATAGTGGATGCCCATTGGAAGTAGACTCGGAGATGTATTCCAAAAGGGATGAAATCCATCATCAGGTTTTATGTATTTTCTTATTTTCTCTATTGTTCATGCTTATTCTTCAGATTTCGAGTTTTATGTTTAAGGCACTTAAAAATAAATATTCCTCATTAATTCACTTAAAATGCATTGGTGAAATTGAGAAAATAGTCAATTATGTTTTCTTTGGATCATATTTTGGTGTCAAAGCAAGGTTTACCATGTATAAGCATAACACTTTCCAATGTGAATGTTGACTATATCCAGGTTGCGATGTGGAGAAGGGAAACTTGAGAAGATAAATCTAGAGATTGGAAAGAGAAAATTCTCTCAAAAGTTGAAGTTGGGAGAGCCAAATGAAGGAGAAGCTCCTGAAACAAAGGTCATTAGAGAGGAGAAATATCAACAAATGTTCCTTAATATGTAAAGGATAATTGCGGGACTTTATGAAGACAAGAAGACTATAGATGCTGCTTTATTTTCTAAAGGAACAAAAGAGAAAATGGGCAAGGAAAAAGCTGATGGTAATAAACCTCCTTCTCCTCCATCTTCAACTTCTTATTCTTTATTCTCTTATCATTCAAGTTCAGATTCACACTCACAAAAGAAGTGAAAGAAATCTCCTTTTTTGAAGCTTGATGTTAAGTTTGAGTTGCTAATATATGATGGTGAAATGAATCCTAAAAAGTTAGATAACTGGATAAAGAAACTTGAGGAGTATTGTAGAATTCAAAATGTTGTTCATGAATCTGCAAAAATTGAGTTAGCTACACTTAGACTGGGAGGAAGGGCTTTGATTTTGTTGGAAATTAAAACTTAATCAAATTTGAAGCAAAAAGGTAAAATTATCTCTTCATGGTCTAATTTTGTTAAATCTCTTAGAAATCAATTCTATCCTTTAAGATATATGCAACAGGTTGTAATGGATTGGCAGAATTTTAGGCAAGGTAAAGGACAGAGTTTGCAAGAGTTTACACAGAAATTTGGGAAAAAGGCATTAGCACTTAATATTCCATTAGACATACGGGAAACTTTGTTAAAGTATATTGGAAGTTTGCATTCTTATTTAATACATACTTTGATTATGTTTAATCCAACTGAATTTGATGAAGTGTGTGTACAAGCCATTCATATTGAATCAGGTGGTATACCTTTTCAGTCAAACTTTTCAAAGAAACCATTCAAGCATTCAGAGAACAAAGATTCTAAAGAAGGCAAGGGAAAGAATAAGTTGAAACGGAAGAAACCAACAACAACAAAGAAGGAAGGAGAAAGGCCTACTTGTACTTATTGTCATAAGGTTGTAAATGAAGACTCCAAATGTTGGAAGCTTCATCCTAAAATTAAGCCAAAGAAGTTCCTTAAGAAGAAGGGTGAAATGAAAGCCAATGCTGTAGTCCAACAATATTTGGGATCTAACTCTGGTAATGAAAAGAAGATTATCGAAATGGGTCTAATAGGTAATCTTTCTGAAACTAGCTCTAGTTATCTTGTCGTGCATCTTCTTCAAAATTTAATAATGTGATTGAAGAAAAGAAGAGAGTTGAATTGTTTCACATAAAGATCATATCCAAGCACACTAAGATAGACAGGTTCTTCGATAGTGGTTCACAAGCACATCTAGTTTCTAAGGAACTAGTAAGGAAATTGGGATTGGAAACTAAAAATCATCCAAAACCATACCCTTTAGGATGGTTGAAATAAAATACTCATATGCAAGTCACAAAACAATGTTGATTAAGGTTTGCAATTACAACTAATTTTGTTAATGAAGTTGAATTAGATGTGATTCCTTTGGTTATATGTGGAGTTGTTTTGGGTAGTCCTTATCTTTATGATCGAGATGTTATATTTCATAGAAAGGAGAATAAGTATCATCTCTTTAAATATGGAATTGAATACATTGCCAGGGCACACAGAATTAAGACAAACTTGGATTTAATCAACACTAGTCAAATGAAAAGGCTAATAAATTCAAGTAAAAATTTTATTCTCATGATTGTTTAAGAACAATCTAAAGATAAGTATGATACTTTTCAAGGGTGTGATTCTCAGTTTAAGGACAAATTGGTTGAAATAGTATATTCTTATAAGGAATTGTTTAAAGAACCAAAACGTTTACCTCCAAAATGAGAAATACAACATGAGATTCAAATTCAATCTGATGCCCATCTTCCAAATATTGACATGTACTGGATGTCAGTCATAGAGAATCAAGAGATTAAGAAACAAATTCAGGAATTGGTTGATAAATGCTTCATTCGACCTAGTTCTTCTCCATGTGGATCACCGATAATATTAGTCCCAAAGAAATACAGAACTTGGAGAATGTGTGTTGATTTTAGAGCCTTAAATAAAATCACAGTTAAGAACAGGCATCCTCTTCCTAGAATTGATGATTTGCTTGATCACTTAAAGAATGATGTTTACTTTACAAAACTGGATTTAAGAAGTGGTTATCATCATATTCATATGGCAGAGAATGATATATGGAAAACTATATTTAAGACTAGATAGGGGATTTTTGAATGGTTGTTTATGTCATTTGGGTTATGCAATGCTCCAACAACTTTTATGAGAGTGATGAATGATATTTTTTGTCCTTTTTGATAATTTTGTCATAGTCTATCTAGATGATATTCTTATTTTTAGTTCAAGTTTGGAAGAACACGTAAAGCATGTTAAACAAGTTTTTGATGTGTTGCAAAGAGAGAAATTGTATCTCAAACTTTTATTAAATGTGAATTTGGAAAAGCTTCCGTAGTATATATTGGTTACATAGTTGGGGGACGTCAACTAAAAATAGATTCAACTAAAACCAATACAATTCTTAAGTGGCCAAGACCTGAAAATGTGACGAAAGATAGAATTTTCTTGGGTGTAGTTCAGTATTGGAGGAATTTTATTTCTAATTTCTATTTTATTGCATCACCACTTCATGCTTTAAAAATTTCTAAAGTCTCCTTTCAGTGGGGAGGAAAACAAAAAAAGGCATTTGATACTTTAAAGTAGAAAATTGTTATAGCTCCAATCTACCAAACCTTCAACAACCATTTTAAATAGAAACTGATGCTAGTGGGTATGCAATGGGTGCAGCGTTATTACAAAAAGGAAATCCTATTTTTTTTCATTCAAAAACATTTTCTAAATCAGTTTCTAATTATCCAACTTATGATAAATAATTGTATGCATTAGTGGAAAGTGTTAAAAAAAGGAAACATTATTTAATGGGAAAAGAAACAATGATTCATATAGATCATCACCCACTTCAGTACCTTCAATCAAAAACTAAGTTACAATAGTCTCAACATTATAGATGGATGGGTTTTCTGCAGCAATTCAACTTAGTAATCAAACATAAGGTACCACCAATAAAGTAGTTGATATGTTATCAAGACCTTCTTTGAATGCTTCAGTTATTCTCCAAAACATTTCTTTAACACATGAAAGTTATAAATAAAAATATGTTGAAGATATTGATTTCAAATATTTTTCGGAATCACTAACTCATGGTTCTCAGGTGGAAGAAGTGAATTATCATGTTCATGAAAGATTAGTGTACCATCTTGGAAAGTTGTGCATACCATAGGGAGAAAGAGCGCATGTGATCAGTGAAGCACATTCTTCTCATGTTTCAGGGAATTTTGGTGTAGGTATGATAGTGGCAAACTTACAAAGGTTTTGCTATTGGCCTCAGATGAATGAAACCATTTCTAAGTACATCAAAGGTTGTGTCATGTGTTCAATAAGAAAACCAAACAATAGAAAGTTAGGTTTGTATATGCCACTTCCAGTTCCTTCTCGACCATGGGAGAGTATATCTATGGATTTTGTAGGAAGGCTTCCAATGTCTAGAAAAGGGCATTATTATTTGTATGTTGTGGTTGATAGATTTAGCAAAATGTGCATTCTTGTTCCATGTAAAAAGCAAGTTACTACTGAAGAGACTACACAAATGTTCTTTCAAAATGGATGGGTTCATTTTGGGTTGCCTACTTCTATAATTTCAGATCGAGACTCTCATTTCCTGGGGGAGTTTTGGTCCACTTTGTGAGGACTCATGGACACTAAGTTTAAAAAGAGCACAACTTTCACCCACAAACCAATGGGCAAACAAAAGTGGTGAATAGAATAGTGGTACATCTTCTCAGAGGTTATTGTAGAAAATGTCCTAAGTTGTGGGATGTATCCTTACATTATGTCCAACATGTTTACAACTGGGACTTACACTCTTCTACTGGTAGATCTCCTTTTGAAACACATTGTAGGTCCCTGCCAAAATCAACAATGGACTTTATGTTTGGTGAAGAAGATTATGATGGACATGGAGATGCCACCAAAGCAATCAAGTTCATTCAAAGAATCCAAAATATTGATGAAGCAGTGTAGGATCAATTTGAGAAAATTTAGGCCAAGTACAAAATGTGTCATGACAAGCATCTGATGGATCATCGCTTCCAGGTTGGCGATCAAGTATGGCTATACATTAGCAAAGAAATCATGAAAGGTGAAGGTAAAAAGTTGAAACCTTTAAGGTATGATCCTTTTAAAATTGTTGAAAATATTGGGCACAATGCATTCCGATTGAATTTTTCTGCATACATGCACATATATTCAATTGTAAAAGTTGAAAATTTGAAGTTTTATGAACCTCCATTGATCATGGATCCAGAGGAAAATGCTCAAATTCCAACCATAGATGAATTTTCACCTGAATGTATGACTGAGTTATAGGAAGATACCATCTTGGATAAGAAGGTTCACACTTTCAGGTGAGGAGATGTCGAATATCTTCGAGTGGGACTCAAAGGCATGAATCTAAGTAAATGAAGGTGGATGGAGATCAGAAGGGTGAGGTAGTTGTAACCCCACCTCATGTCTGCTTAAAACTAAACTTTTGGTGGTCCAAAAGCTTCAAGTGAAGAGGAATGAACCAGGAGGATCCTCGAAATGCTCAAAATTTTACAGTATAAGATTCTCATGAAACCAACGCCAAGTCGAAGAGCTCATCACGATGATTCTGATGGTATATTCGGTTTACAAAATGGCCTCCATATGAGGGAGAAAGCACACTTTGAAATTCTTCCCAAACATACAAAACAGGGGCAAGCCAAGTGGCAGTGTCATAACAAGACATGTTGTAGTTTCATGGCAAGGCACGTGGTAGTCAAGTAGCAAGACACATGGTAGTCAAGCAACAAGACACATGGAAGTCAAGTCAAACCAGGCGGAGGGGGAGGCGTGGGTCGAACCCGTGACCACTGAACCAACACCACAAAATATTACCAACAAGCCACAACATTGTTTTATTAACATGGGCACAAATGTGTTATTTAACATTTTAGTAATGGAATTATGGGGGAAAGGATTGGCAAAGCCCGCCATATCTAGCGACCCCGCCAAGCCCCATATCGTTACAAAGCATCAATCCAAACATAGATAACAGAGTCTCCTTTTGAAATGGTGCACAGTCAACCATGATACAACATATATCTACCAGTTCAATGTGCAACCATAACATTCTAAAGTTAATATATGTTGTAACTAAAGGCGAAGGATTAATATAAGTTGCAAGGGTTATGGTATTAACCATATGTGATATTTAAATGCCATGAGGATGGTCCTATGCATAGTCGTCAATTAGTGGTTGTAACAAATGCCAAATTTATACAGTGATATGAGGTTCAACGATAAGTTTCCGGGGTGTAACCCGCAAGATGAGGGTTCAAATCTAATTGAGTATATATATGACTTGTTGTGTCTTGGCTAGAAGTGTAGGCGACCACATAGCAGACGTCTCAACTGTTGTTGAGGCATACGTTTCCTGCTATTGTGCGGCTTGCAGGCGGTTGCACGTAGCCTAGGTTTATAGTGGCAGCTAGTTAGATTTGATCTTGGGTCTGTTCAGGATAACTCTCACCAGTTACCGGTTATCCTAGATTTAAAAAAAACAAATGCCAAAGTTAAAACATGGCGTAGGTTGAATAATTAATACAACAACTATATGCTATATGTGGTATATAGTTGTAATGCCATAAACTATGTTAATACATTTGTTGCAACATATTGCCAAATGTAGCAATGTAATACCAAATGGTTACAATGAAGTTCTATGTTTTCCAAATCCGATCCTGAGAGACTTGTGTATTTGACCCCGAGACCTTTCGTGGGCCTTATAAAAAGAGTTTCCACTGTGGCAAAGTGAACAAAGATGTAAGAACTGTTTGTCAAACTTAAGTTATCAGTGCGTGTAATATGCCTTATGAGGCGTAACTTGGCCAATATTGGGCCTTTTTGAAATCTGTAAGTTGCATTGGAGAGTTGAGGCCAAGGCAAATCTTCTTAAAGTAGTCATTGATGCCTATGAGCAGATTCAAGAATGGTGAAATTTGATGTAAAGAGACTTCATGAGCATTTTTAATACATTGGCTGCCCATTAGAAGTGGACCCGGAGATGTAGTCCAGGAGGGATGAACTCTGTCATCAAGTTTTATGTGTTTGCTTCTTTTCTCTCTTATTCATGCTTATTCTTCAGATTTCAATATTTTTGTTTAAGGCACTTAAAAAACACTTTTCCTCATTAATTCACTCAAAAAGCAACCTTAGTTAATATTTGGGGAAATTGAGCAAATAGTCAATTCTGTTGTTTTTGGACCATGGATCTAGGGAAGGATCCCACTTTTGTTGAGGACATGGGAGTGGCCTTCTTGTGAGGTTATGAGACAGCTTGAGATTTTGTTCAATAATTGACTAGGGAAGATCCATGATTTGGGAGTTCGAGAGTGAAACTCGAGAATCTAGTGTGCCGACTACACCTTTCCGAGGGTTATGAGACAACTTGATGGAGATGCAATTTCGAAAATATTTAAAAAAGCTAAATAATACTTTGCAAACAAGAAGATGAAAGACAAGTACTCGTTAAAGGGGGGACTTGGAGATTTAACTCTTACGTGTCTTGCGCTAATTAATTGATGTTCCTCATCATTAAATATATTTGTGAATTAGCTGGATATGAGAAATTTAATCCAACTAAAATAGTTCCTAGATTAGTATTTGGTTAAAAGATTTGTCAACTAAGTGATTGTGTGATTAAAATAAAATTTCTATTTTCAAACAATGATTAATGTATTTATATGTATAGTTAATGTAATGTAAAACAAGTTTTTGGTGTGTAATTGGTTTCTCCAATATTTTTAATCAATTATAAAAATTTTAAATAAAAAATAATAAACTAAATAATTTTAATTTAGTTCAAAACAGTAAATGATAAACAAATTAATTCATCCTTAAAAACACCAGAATCATCTCTAAAAAATGTAACTGAAAAGTCAATAGATTAAAATATGTATAATTAAATTATTTTAAAATTAAAATATTTTAATTTTTTGGGTTTCTCCCATCAAATTTAAATTTTGAATGCCAAGGTTCAATTTTCCTATAAATTTTTTTAGGTTAATTCTCTTATAAACTTTTTGGGTTTTTATAACAATTACCTATACTGTATTAGCATCTTTATTTTTACTAATCCAAATCTAAACTGAAATTATTCTTCCCTTATTCTTCCTTTTAAACTGAAACCATTATACTCTTGAAAGCACACAGAGCGCATAATGAGTCAAATAGAATGGACAAACAGATCTTTCCATCAATAAAAGCCAAACTCAAAGTCTAATATATAGAAACTGTGCTGCATTTTCCACGAAAAAACAATTTTAAGAAACTTGCGAGAATTCTCGATTCTGATTCCCTATTCTCCAAGGCCATAAGGCAGCTTCACATGAACCCTGGTCAGGTCAAAGCCAGAACCCTGAACTTGCGACTACTATTCTGACCTTGGGAAAATACATTTATGTACAGCGTTACGCCCACACAGTTTTCTCTTCTTTGGCAGGGCCAACGCTTATGAGGTCCGTGCAGAAGAATTTCCTGAGTTGCGTTATTAGACAGACGGGATCTGCTTCCCCGATCACAGTTATCCTTTTTTCCTTCCTATCCACGGCAATATACTCTACCCCTGCATTAAAATATCCAGTACTCAAAACCCAGTGAATGGTAAAAGAATATTTTTGGCGATCGCTTTATTCAATGAATTTTACCTTCAATTCCTGCAATTGTCTGCATAGCTCTTCTCTTGCTTTTCTCGCTCTCAATAGCCAACAATTTCAGCACTATTTTCTGTAAACGGGTCATCATCAGTGATTAAGATTGACAGTTGCGGGTAAAGAGAAAAGAAAAATATCAATGTCTTCAAAAATTAACACCACAGATTCCTTTCAAAACACATCATAAAAATATCCAGAAAGTGCTAAATCTAAAAAGCTTAATCTTGAAAATTCTTTTTAAATACATCAATAAAAACCCATCAATTACTTAACCCTAACCCTAAAAAGCTTGGAATTAAAATAAATCTACAGCAATGCATATCAGCTAGCGACTGTGAAAACAGGAGAGCGGAAGAGTTAGTGGCATACATTCATATTTGGCAGGCAACAGAGGGTTTCCAGAAATGGATGGAGAGACTTGTATTTCTGGGTTTCCAAAAATGGATGGAGAGACTTGTATTTCTTCGTAAAGACCAGTGACATACACGCTGTTGATTGAATTACTATTTATAGTGCAGTTAGAGCCATGCTTCGTGGAAACTTCGGCAGCCTGCCCAAAGCATTGCTGCGCGGTATGCCTGGTCCTTCACTTACGACAAGAACTGCAAGTTGTTAAAACTTTGGCGCGTTGAAAATCCGTTCATTTACAATCATTACTTTGAATATAATCCCATATATTTAAATTTTATGTAAATACCAAACTGTCATCTGTATGGAAAAATCGCAAATTATGTTTATGACGATCATTTTTTAAGTGAAGCCAGTGAGATGATTGCGTGAAGAAAGTCTAGCGAGTCAACGGCACAAAATCCGGTCACACCGGAAGTATTCACACGAAGTCTTTGTCACCAACCACAAAAATGTTGGAAATGATAATTACTCCAGCATGGAGTGCACTCCATAGAGTCTGAGTTGAGTTGAGTCAGTGTGAATTAAGTGAAGTCTAAGTCTAATGTTAGTAGTTTGAGATTATTTTATATTTGGAAATGTTGAATTTAGTGAGGGTGTATATCAAATTATTTTAAGCCAGTTTTTAGTTGGAAAAAAAATTAAATACAGTGACATTTATTATAATAATCAAATTTTTATGTAATCAATTTCAAATTTATATAATCGATTTTTAAGGAAAAATCGCAAAATTAGTTGGGCAAAAATCAGAATTGTAAAAAAAACAAACTTACACTATATTAAAAAGGAAACTATTAAGGTTTAAAGATATTGTAGTAGTTGTACTCTTTGGAAGTCGCAAGCAGACAACATCCCATGTTTCAAGTAACAGGCTTGTGATTAATTAAAAGATATTCATTTTTTTTGGGGGTGTATTATCTTCTTCGTATAATTAGTTCCTTGATATTGAAAATGTTCAAATTTTAGCCGACAAAATACAGTGGAATGGAGGATTAACAATCTAATCAAATATAGTACAGAACTAACTTCTGACCAAAATTGTGGCACAGTTGTCAAGATCCATTAATAATAAGTTTGGAAAGCTATTTTACGTTGGATTAGGAGTTATGAGTTTTTCAGCTCCCGGTTATCAAATTTAACTCTACCATGGATTAGAATTTATGTTAGAATTTAGAATTTAAGTTGGGTCAGGTTGAAGAGCTAAGAAAACAAAAACTTATTATTGAATATTTTTAAGAAAAATAAGAAAATTCTATAGATAATTGAATTAAAAAAAATAGAATGTCAAATTTCAAGCATGATTTAAATTGATGTTCGTGAAGGTGTAATATATAAACTTAATCTAAATTTTCTGGGTTTTTTACTTTATTCAGATATAAGTTTTTTCATTAATTTTTATTGAAAATAACAAATACTTATTTGTAATTTAATTAGACTAGTGAATGGAATTATCCATGACAACCTTCATAAGTGCACTCCATATGTCCCTACATGAGTTTACTAATCATCACTTGCATAAGACAAGTAATTAATGACTTATGGTGAGTTGAGCTAACTAGGACTAGGTGTCAATTTCTTTAGTGCATGTTCACATTTCTCAACATTTACTACTATATTAGTTCAACCATGTAAAGTATATTGCATTGAATTGTATTTTCTTATAATTTTCTCTTTTGTACATGAATATAATTCACTAATCTTTTCTCTCTCAATTTTCTTCCTTCATTCATGTTTGCAAGTTTTGTGCTCATCTTTTTCTAAATAAATTCATCCTTTGCAAGTTTAGCTACAATTTCACATGGTATCAGAGCCCATGGGAAGTAGGAAGAAAGACCAAAAAAAAAATATTTGCAAGGACTTAAGATTGGAGCTATTGGAAAGAATGAAGTTTCCACATAAGCTACTGTAAATATCACACAATATAATTATTTCAAATGGAAGCCAAAGATTCTAGTTTAGCTTAGAATTAGAAGCTAGTATTAGATAGACACGACAATAGAGATTGAACCAAATTCGGCAATTGAAAATGCCATATTTCAACCTCATCGATGAGGTCTTTGGTCTCCAACATTAACAATATCTCTATAATCATTGTTTCATGTCTAAGCATGCACCACTACAAATAAAATTTGGACCAATTTGGAGATTCTCTTTAGGAAGCAAGATGAGATTGGAGGTCACATCCTTCAAAATGAGCTTAACTCATTAGATCTTAGGAGTTTCAAAAACATTTAAGATATATTCACAAGGTTCAAAGCCTTGTTACACCAGCTAAGAGAATGTGGAATCAACAAATCCAAGAAAGAAATCCAATTAATTATTTCCATATTGTCAAATTTGCTTCCAGAATATGTAACTATATTTATCTCCACTTTTCACATAGTCATGCTTGCAATAGGAGCCACCTTGGAGATCCCACACTCAATTCTTTTATTGAGACCATAAAACTTGAATAGAATAAGCTCATAAAGATGGCACGTTGAAAAGTTCTGAAGATCATGCACATGCTATGCATGAAAGGGGAAGGGTTGACATGAAATCCAATGAGAAATCCAAAGGAAAAGGAAAAATAACCAAATCAAAGAAAGGGACGCAATCCCAAACCTTTAGATGAGTTTAGCAAAATGAAATAAGGATAAGATTACCACTCACCATAGAAACTCTTCAATAGAGAAATCTTTGTGAGTATATTCTAGAGAGCGCAAAGAAGAAGTATGGAGAAAGAGCACCTGGAACAAGAGGGAATGCACATGCACTAATCCTTATTAATTCTTCTCCTTATACATGGGCCATATATTCTAGAGCTTCACCTCACATGGTAGTCACAAAATATGCTCTCTTATCTTTAAATCCATATTTTGGTCCTCCTATTCTCTTGGAAGATGATTCTCAAGTAGAGACAATTGGACAAGGAAGGGTAGCTCTTGGACATGGAAGTTTTGCGAATGTCTTCCATATTCTAAAGCTTTCAGTAAATATAATCTATGTATCAAATGACACATATTGACACCATAAGGCGGGATGAATTCACCTCAGATTTAGAGAGCATATATGACATGAAAGATAGCTCAAAAATTGTAGTTGGAAAGGTAAATCATTAGTCTCGTTTTTATACCTTCTTTGAATTTTTTCTTCAATCAAGTTCCACTTTCCAACTAAAGCATGCAAATGATGAAAGTAGAATTTGACATGAAACGTTTGAACACTTATTTTAGATACATGCAACATCTTAGCAAACAGGAGATAATGAAAGGCATACTTGGCATATAATTGTTTGATGGACTTTGTGAAAGATGTGCTCTTGTAAGGAATCCGCAAGAAAAATTTGGGAAGGGGCATGCATGGAGGGCCTTCTCTCCCTTAGGTCTTGTTCACAGTGATCTTAAGGGAATTTCCAGATCCTTCCATAAGAAAAGCTAGATATGTACTAATATTCATAGATGATTGCATGAGAGACAAGTGTATTTTCTCAAACTAAAATATAAAGTGTTTAAGCATCTAAATATTTTCAAAGAAGATGTAGAGAAGTAATCTACAAAGATGATCAATATCCTCCACACAAATAATGGGGAAGAGTATGTCAACAAGGATATCCAACATTTTTGCAATGGAGCAAGAATATAGTTGCAACTTTACACTAAACAATAGAGTGGGGTATCTCAGAGGAATAAAAATTCCTTGAAAGAGATAGCCAATAGCATGTTACGTGTAACGTTTTTTCCTTCTAAATTGTGGGTTGAAGAAATCAACTTCTCTTTGTATATGCAATATAGATCTCCTCACAAATTTGTTACAAGAAAAACAACTTGTGAAGCATAGAGTGGCATACAACAAGAAGTTACAAATTTCGACATTTTTTTATCTTTTGCATGGGCCCAAAATCCTACAGGAAAAGTGGAAGGTTTTGGAGCCTCAAATTAAAGAGTGCATCTTTGTTGGATATCTAGATGGTGCAAAGTGATACAAATTGATATATATTTCAATAGAAAAGCTCTTGATTGAGAGAAGTTTCTACTTTGAAGAAAGTCCCTGCATGCATCTAAGGATAACTATACAAAAACATGTATGATTCCTCCTATAGTAGATATAAAATATGATGCATCATGTATTTTAGATTAGATTTCAGATATGGATTCTAAAGCTGATTTAGAATATCATGGGCATGTATGTGACGATTCACATTTCTGGCCACTTTCAGCAAAGAAGTGGCACCTCATGACTAATATCTTAGGTAATCTTACCACAAGATCTCAATTTGAAGCAAGAGCTCATGCACTCACAACTACGAAACTAGTTATGCTCATGCACTACTACATGGTTCTGGCATCCAACCCTCAAACTTATACAAAATTTGTGGGGAATCCTTTCTTAGAAGAATTTATGGTTGAGTACAACTCCGTCATTATGAGCCAAAATTGAGACTTAGTTCCAATTCCTTCAAATAATAAGCCTATCAAATGTAAGTTGGTTGACAAGAAAAAGAAAGCAGTAAATGGACTTGTGAATAGATACAAAGCAGAGATCGTGGCCAAAGGCTTTCAACATGTTCATGGCATCAACTATGATGATTATGTTACTCTAATGGACAAAATGGAGTATATTTGGTTAAGTCTTGCCATTTTTACAACAAGGAGGTGGAAGATTCACCACATGGATGTGAATAATGTATTTCGTCAGGTTGATCTCAAGGAGGAAATTTACATAGAGTGGCCACAAGTGTATGTAAAGAATTCATCTTTCATTTTTAGACTGAAGAAGTCTCTCTATAGCCTCAAGTAGACACCTATAGAATGGTATTCTTAGGTCCATATACTACTAGTGTAACCCCTTATTGTTATTAGTACAACCCGCTTATTATATTGATGTATCCATGTAGTGCCCATATTGTTACTATTGTGCCCCATAGGATCCCACTATTGTTATTATTGTGCCCTTACATTATTATTGTTATGTAGGCTCTGATTATGTTATGACCCCTTATACTCCTATATACAGAAAGGAGGTCTTTTCATTTGTATCATCCAAGAATTGTTCATTTATGTAATGTAAAGGAGGTTGCCCCTCCGAAGAGGCTGAATTCTAAGGCGTTGATCTATCTTTTCTATTCTTTTCTTGAGTTGGTTTCATAACATTTGGTATCAGAGCTTTGGATTCTAGGGTTTCGCTGCTCCAAACAGGTCATCGTGGCATTTTCGCTATAGACTTTTTTCTGCAATGTTTCAGAAGTCGAAAAAAAAAACCCATTGGAGAAGATAGTGTTAAATCTTGGATCCGAATTGTAGAGCTTTTTACACTATATTTTCGGAGATATGAACTAAGGAAGTTGGTCTTTTTGCAGAATCCTGAATTACATTCAAAATAGGTGACCTAGGGAAAATTGTCATAACTTTCTCAGTGAGCATCAGACTGAAAGTTCGTAAGAAGGTACAGAAAGAGGACGGACTGTAGTTTCTTGTATATATTTTCAGAGCCAAAGGTCAAAACTGGGACACGTGGCACGTCATACAAGTTCGCTCTACTGAATTAGTCTATAATCAGGTCACTGTGGGAGATTTGGCACAACTCTTCATTGGAGAATCCAAGTGGGGTTAGACTAGTGGCATTGGAAAGAGGACACAAAGGACTACTATAGGTTGTAGTTTCAGAACTTAAAGATATGAAAGTACAAAGTTACATCATTTCAAGATCGAGCTCCTAAAATCAAGGAGGAAGAAATGAATCCAACCATATCTTGTAATTCATTAGTCGAAATTACCACTCCTCAAACTATCAAGATAGAAGGACATATCAACAAGAAAAATGTTCAAGAAGTGAAAGATCACATCGAGCATCAAGAAATGCATCGGACCATATCTTGTAAAGGATTGGAAGAAATTACCACTCCCCAAACTCTAGAGATAGAAGGACATATCAAGAAGAAAAAGGTTCAAGCAGTGAAAGATCACATCAAGCATCAACAACAAGTTCTCCAAATTTTAAAGGATAATGCCACTTTGGTGCAAATTCAAACGAAACAACAGTTAGATCAACATCATAGTGAAAAATGTTTTGATGTAGGTGATTGGGTATTTTTACTGCTACATCTCAAGCAAGCTATTTACGAGAAGGAAATGTTGGCAATACTACATGCACTTAAAAAATGGTGATCTTACCGAATGGGAAGACTCTTCAAGGATGAGGATGTGGAAGCATTGTTTTGTGCTATTTCTATTATCTAACCAGATTGCATAAACGAAGCAATGGATGAATGGAAGAAGGACGAAGAAGTATGGCCACTTATTCAAAAGTTGCAAAAGATCCCAATTCAAACAATATTGCCATAAATTAAAGAGGAAGGAAAAACCATATTGGAACTTGGAGCAGTCACAGAAACAAGAACCCAACAACTACGAAATCGATCGATTTCAGAGTATCTCATCAAGTGGAAGAATTTACCCACTCAAGATTCCACATGGGAGGACAATAATTTTATACAAAAGCATCAAGAACTACTCAAGCATTGAGGACAACACTTTTTGAAGGAGAGGGGCATGTTAGGCCCATATACTACTAGTGTAACCCCTTATTGTTATTAGTACAACCCGCTTATTATATTGATGTACCCATGTAGTGCCCATATTGTTACTATTGTGCCCCATAGGATCCCACTATTGTTATTATTGTGCCCTTACATTATTATTGTTATGTCGACTCTGATTATATTATGACCCCTTAGACTCCTATATATAGAAAGGAGGTCTTTTCATCTGTATCATCCAAGAATTGTTCATTTTTGTAATGTAAAGGAGGTTGCCCTCTCGAAGAGGCTGAATTCTAAGGCGTTGATCTATCTTTTCTATCTTTTTGTGAGCAGGTTTCATAACAAAAGCAACATAGTGTTTTAGTGTAGAAATCTGAAATTTGCTGGGGAGCTAAGATTTCTGAGCTGAGAAGGCTAGAAACTGTTCCAGAGGGTAGATGTTTCCTAGTTGGGCTGACACAGAGCCTGTTGAGGCTGACGCAGGGCCTACGCGGGGCTAGCACAGAGATGGTCGAGGACAGTTGGTTCAACTACCGGAACAACTGAAACTGTCGGGTAGAGTGAGGTAATCTCACTAAGTTTTTCTGCCAGTTTATTTTCTCTGTAACTGGATTGGTAGAAGGGCATCCAGAGTTGTATTCAGAAACTACTGCTTAATAATATAAAACCCTCAAAGCTGCTACACCGGTTTTCCCACATTGGGTTTTTCCGGGGACATTTGTCCAAAAAATACTATCACTTGTGTATCTTTCTCTATTTGTTTTGTTCTTATTTTGGGCAAATTAATTAATTATGTGAAGGTTGGAGTGTATGTATTTCAATATTTGTCTTAGGAAACTATAAATAACTTGTTCATGTAAATCTAACAAGTAGGAGAAATATCATCAATCACTGCAGTAGGGATCCCAGTTTATGGATTTTCACAAACAAGAGTACAAACCTAGTCTAGTCTTTCTGTCGAATCCCACCAATCCATGCTCAAAGTTGCCCTTGACAAGTAAGGAAAATTATTCAACCAACCAGTGAAAAGCCATAACTTTGGGGTTGGGAGGCCCACCTTCAAACATACATTCATAACAAGTGGGTGAGGGACCACATAGCTAACTCATGTGGCAGAGATAATGGCACATCGAGCTATTTGGTGGCTTCAAGGCGCTGCTAGCTGCCGACTGAGGACCATCTAGGAGAATTTTTTTCTCCTATATACACTACCCACATGTGGTGGGTAACAATCGCCATGGGGAGTTTAGGGTAAATGGTGAATAAAATTTTCTTGGTTTGCACCTTGATTGCTATATTAGGTTTTTTATCTCTATCACAAGCTTCCAACCATGTTTGTGGTCATTGCATCATGATGTGTGCTTTAATTGTTGAATTTTCTATGCGAGAGTGCAGTAGATACAATTTTTTGCCAGGTTATTGTTGAAAATTAGTAGCTCAGGGATGATTTTCCTTAAATAAGATCTGAATTCTTGCAATTATAGAGTGACTTTCTAAAAATAGAGAGTCATGTTTAGCATCTCAAGTACGACTTTCCAAAAATAGTAAATCACCTTGCATCAATTGGTAATCAAGTAGAGTTGAAGGAAAATCACTTATCATTAATCAATCCTAATATTTCAATCTCGACTTAATCATCAATGTTATTAATATTATTATTATTATCTTTTATGATACTATGATATTACCTCAATCTCTTCGCACCTCTCTTCTTGATGGCTCACATGGCACTATGCAACTCTCTCTCTCTCTCTTAATGATACGTTACACTCTCTCTTACGCACTCATTAAATACATGGCATATTCCTCTTACACTCATTAAAGGCACGCCATAAAAGATTCCTCTTACGCTCTCTTTAATGCATATGTTACACTCTCATTAACTAAGGCATGTGTACCTCTCTTAATGGCATAAATTACTAACGCATGTGTTCCTCTCTTAATGGCATAAGTTACTAAGGCACGCGCACCTCTCCTTAATGATAGAAGTTACTAAGACATGGATTTCTCTCCTTAATGGCACGAGTTACGCTCCCCTAAATGGCATATGTTACTCTTCCTCAAGGCATCTGTATTGCTCCTCTTTTATGACTAGAATTTGTTGCTCCTCCTATATATGTGTCTCATGTCTTCTCACCTGACTACTACTACTTGTGCATTGTGAAAGAAGAATTTGAACTTGAAAGAGAGAGAGAGTTGGAGAGACTTGAAGAAGATTGTGAGAGAGAGAGACTTGGAGAGTAAGAGCAGAACTTGGTGAGCCAAGGTTGATTTAGTGCTTCAGTGTTTCAGTGTTGATTTAATTGAAGGGAAGGTTGATTTAGTGTTTGCATGTGTGCTTCTACCAATGATCTTCATGCTACTACTTGTTCAGATTTGGGTGAACTTACTCATTTCCTTGATCTCTCATTGTATTCTGTATAACGATTGATATCTAATAGAAAAAGACTCTGGTTGGGTTTTCCCCTTGTGGGTTTTGCCTCGATCATTGGACCTAAATTATCCGTGTCTCATTTTTGTTCTTGGCTATCTTTTATTGTGCATTTGATTTATGTTCTATCAACAATTGCTTAATTAATATTGCAACAGAAAGAAGTTTTTGGAATAAGTAATTGTTTCAACATAGAACATCAGAATTTCAACATGGTATCAGAGCTTTGGTAAAAACAAGCCCAAGAAGGTAAGAGCTATCACTTCTATGTAGAAATTTTACTTCAAAGAAATCTTACTTCTTGTTGAAATTTGTTTCCCAAGAAGATAAGAGCTATCACTTCTTTGCAAAATTTTTACTTCAAAGAGATCTTACTTACTGCTGAAATTTGTTGCCCAAGAAGATAAGAGCTATCACTTCTTTCCAGAAATTTTACTTCAAAGAGATCTTGCTGCTGAAATTTGTTTGACTTGATCAAGATGTCTTCTTCTTACTTCAAGAATGAAGAGAAGTTGAATGATGCTTCAAATTTTGGTTCATGGAAGGCAAGATTGAATCTTATTCTTGAAGAACATGATGTATTGGAATATGTGGAAAGCGAGGTAGCAAAACCACCAGAAAATTCGAATGTTGTTGTCAAGACCAAATTCAAGTCGGAAGAATTCAAGGCTAAGAAGATTATCCTTGATTCTCTTGGAGACCATCTCATCACCTGTCTCCAAGTTGAAGAAATCTAAGGAAAGTGTAGTCAAGAAGAGGCCAGAATGATTTCTAGAGGAAGAATTCCCAAGAGTGAACAGGGAGAACCTATTGCCTTTGTTGTCCAAGGCAAGAAGCAAAAAGGAATAAGAGGTCATCTTTTTTCAAGAAAGCCTACTCCTAGATCCAACAATTCATATAAATGGGACAGGGACTTATCAAAAGTTCAATGCCACAATTTCCATAAGCATGGCCACAATGCTCATGACTATCCATAAAATAGAAGAGCACCACAAGATCCAACTATAATAGTCGTAGCACCAATTTCAGATTTGATTATAGAGGAAGAAGAGAAGCTCTTGTTGTTCGTAAAGAACGCTATTGTTTTTCCAAGAGTTCAAGAAACCCAAGTTATGATAATAATGTAGTTGAAGCACAATCACAATACTTTTTCATTTTTGCTCTTTCTAGTTCCTCTCTTGCAGATTCTTGTGACGGTTGGTTGATAGTGGTGCTTCAAGACACTTTACTAGTTATAAAGAAGTTCTCTAAAATCTAGTTGAGAGCAAGACAAATCTAAAAATTGTTCTTGGAGATAACTCTACATATCTTATAAAGGGATCTGGTTTTGTTTCTTTTCATCCGGATCAAAGTAAAACTATATCTTTTCAAGAAGTTTTGTATGCATCTTGTATGAAAAAAAATCTTGTATCTATATCTACCTTAGAAGACAAAAGAACGAAACTTGCTTTCATAAATGGAAAAGTTCTCACTTGGCCAATGAGATCCAGCATGAGAGATGCCTTCACTTTGAGATCGAGATTTGAAGGTATTTATAAAGTCAATGAAAGACCAATCCATGCATTGATTCATGACAACAATCCTCAAGGTGAACTTTGGCACCGAAGGTTTGCTCATCTGCACTATAAAGCATTGCCTCATGTGAGAAAGATGGTTTCCAGAATCCCTGAGATTAGAGTGGATCATGATTGGGTCTGCCAACAGTGTGCAAGTGGAAAGCATATAAAGGGACCATTCCCTTCAGGCAAAAGAAAAACCAGTGAGGTACTTCATCTTATACATTCGGATTCATGTGGACCTATGCCTGTAACTTCTCTCGATGGCTACTTGTATTATATAATATTTGTGGATGACTTTTCTCTCAAGACATGGATTTTATTTTTGAAAAACAAAAGTCAAGCATTTAACATGTTTAAAGACTTCAAAGCTCTGGTAGAAAAACAAACTGGAAAGCAGATCAAAATCTTCAGATATAACAATGGAGGAGAGCTTGCTTCAAATGATTTCATTGACTTTTGCAAAAAAGTTGGAATTAGGAAAGAGACCACCATACCATATAACCTAGAACAAAATGGTGTCGCTGAACAAATAACATAACTATCATGGAAGCAGTCAAAGCTATGTTGCATGATTGAAAGCTACCAAAGTTTCTATGGGGAGAAGTTGCTAACACTATTATCTATGTGCAAAATATATCTCCACACCGAGCCTTAAACAAGAAGACTTTTGAAGAAGTCTTAATTGGTGAAAAGGCCAAGGTTGGTCACTTCAAGATTTTTGGCTACCTATCTACTTTCATGTGCCAAAGAAAAAGAGGAACAACTTGGAAGTTTCAGGTAAGAAAGGTATGTTTGCTGGTTATTGTGAAAATTCTAAAGCTTATAGAATTTACGTACTTGGCCAAAGATCTATAGAGTTTAGCGAGAATGTAACATTTCATGAAGATGCAACTCTTGGAAAGGCACGAGACACTCCTCTTCCTCTTGCTAATGTTGATAGACGAGATGATGCCTTTGAAATTTAAGAAGATCCTGAGCTTGAGCCTGATCTCGCTGATGAAACCATGGAGCACATGGACCCCTTGGATCCTCCTCCATGTGATCTTTCTGCTAGAAAGAGACCATTATGGCTTTGTGACACTCTATAGGATGCCGATAGACATGTTGCCCCTAGAGGAACCTTTAGAGAAAGAAAAAGACCATGTTGATTCTAGGGATACATTATAGCCATGAGCAACATTATATAGGGTGAACCATGCACTTTTGAAGAAGCAGTGAAAGATCAAGTATGGAAAGATGCAATTGTCAAAAAATATGAGTCCATCACACATAATGCTGTATGGGAAGTAGTTCCAAGACCCAAAGGTAAGTTTGTTGTGACTTCTAAATGGTTGGACAAAATTAAACATTGTGCAAATGACAATATTGAAAAATATAAAGCTAGATTTGTGGCTAGAGGTTTCTTTCATAAAGAGGGAGTAGACTATGATAATATTTATGCACTTATTTCCCGATATACTACTGTCCGATCTATTGTGGCTCTAGCTGTTAGCGAGGGATGGACTCTTCACCAAATGGATGTGAAAACTGTTTTTCTGCGTGGCTTCCTCAAGGAAGAAATATTTGTGGAGCAACCACAAGACTTTGAAGTACATGACCGGAAAACTCATGCGTGTAGACTGAAGAAAGCCCCAAGAGTTTGGCATGCCTGCATTTGATAACTTCTTGATGAAGCTTGGTTTCACTAGAAGCAATGTTGAACCAAATCTCTACTTCAAAAAGGTTCAAGGTATGCCTTTGATTTTGGTATTATATGTTGATAACTTGTTCTTGATAGTTGGAGAACCTCTTATTCTCCAGTGTAAGAGGGAGTTAGCTTCTGAGTTTGAAATTAAAGATCTTCATTTGATGCACTACTTTCTGGGCTTAGAGGTATGGGAAAGACTTGACAAGATTTTCCTTTTTCAAGGAAAATATGTTGTCAAGCTGTTTGAAAGATTGACAGAATGTAAGTCCATGAATACATCAATGGAAATGAATTTCAAGAAGTTATGTGGTGAGGCTACAGGTCCTAATTTGACAAATCCTTTTGAGTAGTGGCCACTGATTGAGGAATTGATGTTCTTAGTGAACACTAGACCAGACATGTTTTGTGGTCAATACTCCTAGCCAATATATGATTAAGCCATCACTTGCACACTAGATTGATGCAAAGCATGTGCTGAGATACCTACATGGCACCATCAATCTTGGATTGAGATATAGTGTTGGAGATGTGAAACTACATGGGTACTATGATGTTGATTGGGCTGGTAACTCTGTTCATAGAAAGAGCACATCTGGATGTTGCTTTAGCTTGGGATCTACCATGATATCTTGGATGAGTAGAAAATAGAGCTTTGTAGCCCTTTGCACGGTTGAAGCCGAGTACATTATTGCTAGCATGGCTCGCTAGAGAGTTATTTGAGCATGTACTAGATACAACAATAATTTATTGTGACAATAAGAGTGGGATTTGACTTGCAGAAAATCCCGTGTTCCATGACAAGTCTAAGCACATTGAGATTAAATATCACTATATCTGGGATATGGTGTAGAGAGGAGCAGTAAGGCTCCATATTGTGATTGATAATCAAATAGCTGACATTCTTACCAAGCCTTTGCCGAAAGGGAAGTTCGTTGTATTCAGAGAGCAACTTGGACTGACAGATGTGACCCTTCCTGGTGGGGGCGGTCATGGATGATCGAGAACATTGAGCTATGCTCTACCCTCTTGTTTGAGCTCACAAGTTGGGAATGGAGCCAAGAGAGCTCTTGGGATTGAGGGAACTCTTGACTGTAGATTGTGCTGAAGAATGTAACTAGGTTCGATATTCATAATTGTATTTGAATCGTAATGAAATGTATTTATCAAAAGAAAGAAAAAGAAATTATTATTATTATTATGACTTATTAAAGCATGGGTTTCATGCTTGGGTCATCATGTTTTAAGTCAAAGTCACCATTGGGGACATCTAGGTTTTATATTGAGTCATTAGAGTCATAGACCATTTTATGAGACCCATCTTGGGCTTTTGAATCATGTAAAAATAATTATTATTGAGTCAAATAAGTCATTTGTCACCACCACACTGTTGGCTTTGGGCAGCATCGAATGTGCTCTAGCTCCAGAATTTTGTGGAGGGGCTAGAACACATGAGATCTCCAAGACCCAGAAATCGTTTGGGGAAATTCTACCTGGATGAGGAGTTATTAAAATAATTAATATTTTTAATGAGTTCTTAAGTCTAAACTTAGGAAAATAAAAATATTAATGTCTATTAATAAAAACATGGGTGACAAGGTTCTAAGTGATGAGGATCAAGGTTGTTTTAATCTTAGTTGCTGATTAGAGATTAGATCACTATTGTTGATTCATCAACAGGAAAAGTATAAGAGGAAGCTTGAGGGTCAGTTGGAGATACACCAAGAGATCAAAGAGTTCAATTTTTTTGGGGTTTGGTTTGCTGAGAAAGTCGAGTTAAGTGATTTGAGGTGTAGTGAGGGGCAATTTGGCAGAGGGATTTTAGTCCAAGGCTGAGGATACATAGCAGAGATGCAGAGCAGCAGCAAGAGAGACAACGCAACTCCAGAGAGGGTGACACAGAAGTTGGGGGCGCTGACACAGTCCCTTAGAGGCAACGCTGGGATTTTTTTGTGGGGCAGAGAGAGCAACAATTTAGCATATTGACTTCTGAGCAAGGGAGGCTCATTGGGAGGGTGACACAGTTCCAGCGCAGGGCTTGGAGCAGCCATCACTGCCCAGCATTGGGAACAACAATTGTCATCTATGGGGTTTGATCATCCAGTTGTTGGAATTGTCAAAATATCTATCTCCAGATAGAGGTACTTTTGCCAGGTTTATTCTCTATTGGGTGAGACATATTTGGCACCCTAGTTGTATTTATAAATCTGCTTAATAATACAAACCCTGTATATGTTGCACCAGTTTTCTTGCATTGGGTTTTTCCGAGGACGATTGTCCAAAAATAATGGTGTCCCTTGTGTGTTTGTCTCAGTTTATTTCAGTTCATGATTTGTATGTATGTGTAGGCTGTAGTAGTGTTTTTAATCGCTTTTTAAGTAATTAAATAACTTGTTAAATGTAAAGAACAAGTAGGAGATGATAAACCAGTGATTGCAGTAGGATTTCTGATGTGTAGATTTAGAAATTTTCACATGGTATGAGAGCGATTGCAGATCATAGGAGACTGAAGACACTGATCAAGAAATCCAAAGAATTTGTTGCAGAGAAACAATTGTCCCGTGTGACAGCGCTGTTTTAGAGGCAAAGGAGCAACTACAAGAGTGACGCAGACCCAGAGGAGTGACACCGAGGCTCATGCAGTGCCTGCGCCAACATTTTGAGCCTATGGAGGGTGACACAGAGCTAGAGAGGAGACCACGCAGTGACTGCGTCAGCGCTCTGGGCAACGCAGAGCTTGAGAGGTTCGAAACAGTCAGTTGTCGGGCTGAGGGAGCAAAGCAGATTCGATTTGAGGAACTGGTGGGATGTTGTTTCTGATTGGTGCAGAACAGTGTCTGTGGAGACAGAGCCGATGTAGAAGGAGTCACTACCTTGACAGATTTCTAGCGAAAGAAATCTAGATCCAGGTTGTAGCAGCAAAGGAGGATTGGAGAGGAAGTGATTCAACAGTTGGTGGGAGGATTTTCGTAAAGGAAATCAGCATTCAAAGGGAGTCTAGAGGAGCTTGTTCCTTAGAGGGTTTCTTACGCCAAAGAAGTCCAGATCCAAGTCTTGCTAGACTGACAATAGGAGAGGGAGAAGAAAACTAGTCTTATTTTTGTGCAGAGATGGGAATGAATGGGTTTAGGGATCATAACAAATATGATGGAGCATCAAATTTTGTCATTTGGAACTCCAAGATCCTAGCAATCCTAGACAAATATTGCATCCTTGAAGGTAGTTGTTGAGCCGTTTGACGTTGATCCATTGAAGAAGTACGAGGAGGCCTAGGCTAAGGTCAAGTGCATGATCCTAGACAGGGTCAAAGATCATGTAGTACACACATTGCTGAGAATAACACAACATGGGAGATGTGGGAGGCGTTGACCACCTTGTATCAGGGATCTTTCGTCCAACAGAAGATGCTATTAGAAAATCAGCTGAGACAGTACTAGATGCAAAAAGGAGAGAAGATCAATCCCTTCCTTCTCAGGTTGCAAGGGATTTGCAACCAGTTGACTTTCACGGGGTCTACTCCAAATCCAGAGTTCATGGTCAAGACTTCTCTTAATGCAGTCACCGAAGACTAGGAGACTTTTGTCTAGAGTATCTTGGGCAGAGCTTCTCTCCCCAGTTGGGAGGAGATGTGGGCAGCACTTCGACAAGAAGAGCACATGGGGACGACCAAGACATGAGGTAGCGGAAAGGGATCCCAGGTCAAGAAGGAGGAGGATGCAGCTCTCGCATCATTGGGACAACAAGCGCAACAGAAGAGAAAGAAGAAGGACATCACCAAGGTCAGATGCTTCAACAGTGGGGAACTGGGACATTATGCCATTCAGTGCCCCCGAAAGAAGGGCAAGGGGGAAACTTCTGAATGGAAGGTTGCTCCAGCAAAAGAAGACAAGGAAGGTGAGGATGACGAGAGTTGTGGCGACATTGAGTTGTAGTCGAGAGGACTAAACGGGGGTAGGATCCTTGAGGTGCCCAAACTCTTGGATCACATACAGCTACATGAGCCCTTAACGACAGTAGCAAAATGACGAGTGTTGGTTGGAGCGAGTTGTGATGGAGCGACAATGGAAGAGCTAGAGTGCCAAAGTCTGAGGCAACGCAATGGATGTTGTAGCAGTGTGAGGCACAAAGCAGTTTGCAGTAGCACAATGGCAGCAAAGGGTTAGCACAGATTAGCAACAGAGGTAGATTCAGCATCACGGGGCATCCAGAATGACCATCATGTCAGTTCTTTTGGGTGAAGGATCAGTTGCTTACTTCTCAGTAACTGAGTTGTAGTGCAGCAGTTAGTAGTGGTAGTGCTATGGGCAGCATGATGCAGCGTTTTGAGAGGGAGCTGTAGCACAGATGCAACAGTGGCAGTGGCAGAGTCATGGGCAGTAGTGCAGAAAGGAACAATGCAGTGGATGAAGGGCAGTAGGCCGAGCATCAATAGTGTAGAGGATCGATGTCGTGGATCAGTGTGATGCTTCTGTTGGGAAGTATTGCTAGAGCACATTCATCGCTAAAAGGGAGTGTTGATTTTGGGTAGCATCTGATGTGCTCTAGCTCCGGAATTTTGTGGAGGGGCTAGAACACATGAGATCTCCAAGACCCAAAGATCGTTTGGAGAAATAACACCCAGATGAGGAGTTATTGGAATAATTAATATTTTTAATGAGCTCCTAAGTCTAAACTTAGGAAAATAAAAATATTAATGTGTATCAATAAAAACATGGGTGAGAAGGTTCTATGTGGCGAGGATCAAGCCTGTTTTAGTCTTAGACGTTGATTAGATATTAGATCACGGTCCTTGATTCATCAACAGGAAGAGTATAAGAGGAGGCTTGAGGGTTAGTTTGAGATACACCAAGAGATCAAAGTGTTCGATTTTTCTGGGGCATGGTTTGTTGAGAAAGTCGAGCTAAGTGATCTGAGTTGTAGTGAAAGGGGCAGTTCGGTAGAGCGACTTTAGTCCAAGGCCGAGGATACATAGCAGAGAGGCAGAGTAGCAACAAGAGAGATAGCACAGCTCCAGAGAGGGTGACGCAAAAGCTGGATGGGCTGATGCAGTGCCTTGGAGACAATGCTAGGGTTTTTCTATGGGGCAGACAAAGCAACAATTCAGCATATCAACTTCTGAGCAAGGGAGGCTCACTAGGAGCATGACGTAGCTCCTAGAGGAGGTGACATAGTTCTAGTGCAGAGCTTTGACCACCATCGCTCCCCAACACTGGGAACAACAATTGTCATCTGTGGGGTTTGATCATCCAATTGCTGGAATTGTTAAAATATCTGTCTCCGAATAGAGGTACTTCTACCAGGTTTATTCTCTGTTGCGTGAGTTGGATTTGGTACCCTAGTTGTAATCATAAATCTGCTTAATAATACAAACCCTCTATATGCTGCACCGGTTTTCCCGCATTGGGTTTTTTCGAGGACGATTGTCCAAAAATAACGATGTCCCTTGTGTGATTATCTCAGTTTATTTCAGTTCATGATCTGTATGTATGTGTAGGTTGCAATAGTGTTTCTCAACGTTGTTTAAGTAACTAAATAACTTGTTAAATGTAAAGAACAAGTAGGAGACGATAAACCAGTGATTGTAGTAGGATATCTGATGTGTAGATTCAGAAATTTTCACACACACCAAGTTGGCCCTTACTTGAACAAGTCGGCCTACATGAGGGTAATTCGAACTCCAAAAGAGGCTATAAATAAGGGTAGTTCGATTCATTTGAAGACACCCACTCACAGGTTTGATATCTAAGAGAAGGAAGCAGAAAAAGTGTGAAGTTCGAAAAGGAGTGGAATTGTAGGAAAAGACAAGATTGAGTTTTTGGGCTATCATCTCTCTCACACGTGGATTTTTTGGGCTACTGTTGGGTCAAAATTTTGTTGCGGGGGCGAAGTTCTTCTGCTAGGTTGAAGTTATGCTGCTAGGTCGAAGTTTTACCGCTAGGTTGAAGTTGTGTGGTTGGAGGTCGAAACTCTGTTGCTGCAAAATTGGAGTTCTAGGTCGAACTTGTTACTCAAAGGTTATAATCTACAGAAGAAAGGAAGGGTTGACTTGGTGATTGGAGAAAGTCTGTGTCTAGTTCAAAAAGCCCTGGATCATCTCATGAAACTATTAAAGGGAGAGTTGTTGACTGGGTTTCCGCTAGATAGCGGTTTTCCCTGGCTGTCTGCCTACATTTGGTGCCTTTGATCTTCGTGTTATGGTTATTGGTAATTGCTTGATGAACTAAGATAAAAGAATAACACAAGAAAGTTAGTAAGAACATAAGAATATCACAAGTAATTATCAACATAAAGAAAATATTTTTTCCTTTTTGATCTTTCATCATGGTTTTAGAGCTAAGGTGAGGAAGAAGGAAAAAGGCAGCCTGAAGATCTATTGAAAGGAGTTTTAAGAAGTTTGAATAAGGGTCATCAAGGAAAATGATCATATAAGAAGTCAAGCCTACTATCTTCAAGAACAATGTCTAATTCAATGAAGGGAGAAAGAAAATTATGAGCATCCAATTACAGGGCATGGGAAAGGAGGATATATATCATGCTCGAGAAGAATAAAGTCTTGGATCTAGTCAAAGGAAAAGTAAAGAAGCCTACAAATGAGTCAAAAGTGATGCAGAAAATGAAAAGTTCAAAGAAACAGAGATATTTTCCAGGACCCTAATGGTGGATGGAATAAAGGATAACCTCATCCCATATATATCCAAAATAGATTCTGCTCAAGAGATGTATGAGGCCTTATCCAAATTATTCACAATCAAGAATTTTGGTCAGATTGCAAATCTTAAGAATGAACTAAGAACTATAAAGAAGACAAAGGAAGACATTGTGGCATCCTTCTTTGTAAGGATAGCTAGAATCAGAGATGAACTCCAGGCAATAGATGAGATAGTCCCTGAAAAGGAACTTGTAATCACTGAACTTCTAGGATTACTAGCATCTTGTAGCGCCTTTTCATCAAATCTCAACAGTTGGAGGTAAACTCCTACATTCGAATAATTATGGAATGCATGCAGTCAAGAAGAAGTCAGAATTTCATTAGTAAGCAACAAAGGGAATGAAAAGGAGAAAATTTCAAATGTTTATTCCGCTCATCACAAAAACAAAGGAACCTTCAAGAATTCTAAAGGGCCTAGAAGGAAGATAGACCTATCCAAGATTGAATGTTACAATTGTCACAAGATGGGCCACTATAGAAATGATTATTCTGACAATCCAAGGAATAAAAGAAGAAACGGGGATCAACGAAATGTTGTCGAAGAAGGACCTCCAAAGAATCGGAAATAAAGGACTTATACTACTAAGTCCCTCTACTTTAAGATTTTGAATTATTTTCCTTTATGTCTTGAATTATAGTACTTGTAGGTTTAACATGCTTTGGAAAATATTTTTGAATTGTTTTGATAAAGTTATAGGTATCCCTCAAGGTTAGATTAAGAGGGAGCCCTCACCATTTTTCCAAAGATAAGTATCTTACTCCTTGTATTATCTTTTATATTTGATTTCCTTCTCTTATCTAAATAAGGTTGTACTAGATGCTAATAACATTTCTTTTCATATTTTTCTTGTTTAGGAAAAGCTTGTTGATATGCTCAAGGGCTATGAAGAGGATCTTACAAGACAAAGCATGTTAGAAGTTATATTGGAATTGATGTCCTATAAGGCTTGTCTAGAAAGCAACTCAAAAGTATGTCTTAGACCATAAGCCGTGTTCTCTTCAAGATAAACATACATTCATTCATTCGAAATAAATTTGCTTTCAATTACTAACAAGTGTTATGTCTAGGACCAATGAATCATAGCGATTCTGATTTGGGTGATTAGTCATTAGATTGAATCGACCCTCATTAAAATCATGTTTGTGGAACCCTAAAAGGTTCCCTATAAAACCCTAACCTAAGGGTATGTCAATGTGAAAAACCCTAGTCTACTTAGGGTTACTATTGAAATCTAGAAAATACTATTTTGATGTTTAGGATTTTGATGATAATGTCATGTTTGGAGTTTTAGTATTGTTATAAAACCCTAGTCCTTTAGGGTTGGATGGTAATGTATTCCTAGACCTTGAGGTTTTTGTAAATCATGGTTTATGAGCAAAACCCTTATAATATCTAGAATATGCTCCGAGAAATGAAATCCTAGGTGTATGCTTGTTTGTCTGATCAAATTGCTAGCCTAATCAAGATTGTTATATGTCTGACTTTAAGTGTATTGATATTTGTGTCTGGGTCTTTCCTTATGGATAGTGATATGCTTGTGCATGAAATCCTAGATATGTATACGTGCTAACCTAATTGTTGATGCTTATAGTGTGTAAATTATAGGGTTTGTAACTAAGCCGTAGTAGAAGTTTGATATTCTAGGATATGTTGATAATGTTTCTATTATGATGGTAAAATCTAGGGTTTACAACAAACCCTTGTAGAAGTTGGTAATTTAGTTGAAACCTTAGATTGTGTTGTGATTGGTTTTGATTATTGATATTTAAGGCCTAGTGTCTCAAAGATGGAATCTAGGGTTTGCACTAAATCTTAGTAGAAGTCGAACATATGAATTCTAAAGCTATTGGATGCATTGTAGAACTATACTTGTTAGAATTGCTTCTAGGGTTTGAAATATATTGTAGTAGAGTATGTCATATCTCTAGAAGAAATATTGAGGCCCTATATATAATGAGACTAATGTATTGATTGAGTTAGTGATGTGATCTAGGGTTTCTAACAAACCCGAGAAAAAAGTTAAAGTTTAAAAGTATGTGTCTCTTGCTGATTATGAACCTAACTAAGTTTAGGTATTTGATGTCTAAAGTCTAATACTTCCATGATTCTAATATAGTTAAGTTCATGCTTCTATATATGTATTTGGTTCTACTTGCCGTCTAAATTGTGCAGATACATAATCTTCAAGATGAAGATATTCGTAAGTAAAGTTGGTTTGATTGAGAAGCATGATGAAGGAAATTATACGATTGATGATGATCAAGATGACTTTGATAAGAAGGATGGAAGTCATGAAAGATTCTCCAATGCTATGGAAAAGAAGTTGATCTCCCTAAGTTAAGAGGGAACCTGGATAACAACAAGTGTATATCTCCCAAGTTGAGAGGGAGGGCATATTATAGTCATGATGCCTTGAAGAAGAAATTGGAGAATGTATATTGAGGTGCTGCGTAAAGAAGGAAAGCAACATCCATTTGTAGAATATATTGTTGCATGTGAAGTAGGAAATGATGTTGTATGATTGAGGAATCTTCTGTCGAAATTTGTTTAGGAAGCCTCTAAATCCTACTGTGATAAATTGCGAGGCAACATCAAGATGTTTGAAGACCTCGAAGGTTTGTGTTTACTGATGTGAAAGGTTGTTATTGATTGGGTTGTGATTGTTCAGGTAAATCTCTTGAAGTTTTGGAAGCATGCTTGATGTTACCGATCTGTTTGATCAGGGGAGATATGATATTCCCACATAGCAATATTACTATAAGGGAAATATCAATTTTTGGCCAATTTTGAATTAATTCGCATTAGCACTTGGGAAGTGTGGGTTTAAATGTTGCACATGTATTTTTGATCAAATATGAGCCCAAACATTGGAGGATGGAGGTGAAAATCAAGCCACTAGTGGTACGTGGGGGCCACTCATAGAGAATTGCAGCCCACATGGGCAATACGCTCTCATTGGAGCAAAGTTGGTGCGGGAAAGTCAAGCTGGGCCCACATGGGCATCTTGGAGGCTCTTTGATAAAAAGAGCAAGATGCACTCATTTTGGTCATTCATTCATTCATCTTGTGAAAATTATCTTTGACATAGCACACTTGAGCGGAAGCAAAGTCTGCGAGTGTTGTTTAAGACACGAGTGTTTTCGAGCGGAAATCTCAACCTTTGCTTTGGTGGACTTCGAGTGCTAGAGTTCCATCTATTCCGGTTCGTTCCAACTGCAAGGAGTGCGAATTTGTAGAGATGCTCAACAACAACAGCGCAGGATTTCTTGGAGGAGGCACACTAGGATGTTGAGAAATGAAGTGATTTTTTGGGCTGAGACTTGAGGTGGAGTTCAGGAAAGTATTTTGTTAGATTTTCCAACAGTTTGTGTTGAAATTTGGTGACTAAAAAGTTTCCTGCAATCCCAACCTGGTTTTAATTTCACCTTATCACTCCCATTTAGTTAAATGTCCTTTCCCATAAACATACATTCACCATATGGAATTCTGGAAATGAAATTTTCAGATTAAAACACATGGGATTTTCAACACATGCTGAAAATAAATATGGACATAAACAGACCAGCAACACACATAAAAATACACAGATTTTTGGTCAACTTAGTCCCAGGCAAAACCCCTTAAATCTTCTTTGGGGAAAACCTGTTAGAGAGCTCTTCAAATTTATTTATCTTTCAAGTTCAGGAAAAATAATTTTGAAGACAAAACAAAACAACAAAATACACTTATCTCTTCAGCCCAAAACTCCTTGAAAGTTGTCCCCACTTTGCCCTGATTTCCATGCCCACTTGAAGCTGAAAATATGTACTGTACACATATGGACTGCACTGTTGGATTTCATACGAACTGTATGGATTTTTCAAAAAAAAAATCTCAAAAACTTCTCTCGAATGGCATGCAGCTCACAACATTAGATGTTGTTCATACTGTACCTTCTGTTGTCTTCTATGCCTTGATTTCTGTGCTCAACTTTGCCCAAGAATTACTCCTTCAACTTGCTGCAACAAATTTCTCCTTCAGAACTTTTCTCTAGCTCTCAGCCTCCTTTCTCCAATCTACTCATGAAGAATGAATGCAGTCTCTCTTTTCTTTTCCCCCTTTTTTTTCCCTAAATGACTTTTGGGCAACCCTAAGATCTAGTGGCTCAGATTAGCATGGCCTAGCCAAATCAATTGTCAACATGGTTTCTCAGGTAAATGTATCCACTCCCATGGTCAAATCAGCATGGCTTCTTAGGAGAAGGTCTACCCCTAGGCCATTCACCCTTTGGCAAATCAACATGACATAGTCAAATCAAGATGACTACTCAGGTGAATGTATCCATCTCCTATGGTTAAATCAGCATGACCCAACCAAATCAGCATGGCTTCTCAGGAGATGGTCTGCGCAATCTTGCAAAGACACCGACACTGCCTCTCAACGAGGGAGACATTTTGCATCACACCAAGCTTGTCTCTGAAGTATACAAACTTTGCTCTAGACAAAGGCTTGGTGAGAATGTCCGCAATCTGCTCGTCTATGATATTTGATCTCAATATGCTTAGACTTATCATGAAAAATTGGATTCTCTAAAAGCTTAACATAGCTTTGATTATCACAAAATATTAAGGTTGACTCAAGCTCCTCATCAAATAGTCATGCAAGTAGCTCCTGAAGCCACACTGCTTCCTGACTTGCTACACTGGCTATGATATACTCTGCCTCTATTGTACTGCGTGTGATAGAAGTCCGCTTCTTGCTAAACTAGGATATCATAGCTAGTCCCAAGCCGGAGCAGCACCAAGATCAAAGGATCGCCATGAACAATCATGAACTAAAGGTCAGCATCCGCAACACTCTTGGTGAAGTCCAAGCTTATCAAGTATCCATCAATCTTGGAATACCATGCGTCGGGTTCCTACTTGAGTACGTACAACGCCTTCTTCAATTTGCAAACATGGGACTCCTTCCCATGTACCTCGAAGGCCTGAAGTTGTTCTATGTGCAGTTCCTCCTCAAGCACACCCTTGAGGAATGCAATCTTTACATCCATTTGATATATCTTCCAACCCATAATTGAAGCAAGAGGAACAATTGTTCTAATGGAAGTGTACCTAGCAACTGGAACAAACTTCTCATCATAGTCCACCTCCTTTGAGCTCTTTCTAGGAGAACCCTCTCGTCGCTTGCCACAAACCTCGCTTTCTACTTCTTGATGCTGCCATCTGCTACATGCTTGATCTTACAAATCCACTTGAAAGTCACCATTGACTTCAATGCCATATAAATCGAGTGCCTCTGTGGTCATTTACTCTCCTTGAAAGTACCTCTGGGAGCTGCATGCTTCTCTACCTCCTGCAAAGTGTGATGAAGCCATGTTGGCCTCTTCCTGGTCCTTACAACATCTCTCGATGTGTCCACTGGTTCTACTAGTTCTACAGACTCCTAATCATCGAAAGGAAGCATAACTGGAATAAAAGGACTTTTATCTGCATCGTTCGGAGTCTCTTGCTCCTCACTATCAATCTCTATGTGGGATTCTCTAGACATCCTGAAGGCTACCTCCTCTTCAAAAGTAACATCTTGACTAACGTCAATCTGATGTTGTCATAGAATGTAGATTCTCTAGGCCTTTGAAGTCTCGTTGTATCCCACAAGAGTGTCCTTACTAGAAGATTCCAACTTCTTCTTCTCCTTGGGCATGTGAACAAATACTGCACAACCAAATAATCTCAAGTGACTAACCTTCAACTTTAGTCCTGTGAATGCCTCCTCAAGTGTCTTGTCCTCCAATATCCAGTGAGGACTCCTGTTCTAAACATAAACAATTGTGTTGGATGCCTCTACCCATAAGTGTTGATTTTCTAGTGCGATGAAGACTAGTGCAATTTTTCTATCTAGTAACTACTTCTAATGATACGTTTTAACTTCTTTACATCATATTCACATCATCAAGCAGTTACATTTAGAAAAATTCAACCATCAGTAGAGCAGTTGATCACAATGAACACAATAGACAAGAGACACCAAAATTTAGGCCATCCTCATTTGGGCCTTGAATCAGATGTCATCTCTCATAAGGTTCTAAGGCTGGCATGGGGGCATGCTGGGACCAGGTGTATCATTTCGAAGAATCATCAAATGTAGTGCAAAGTGGTAGAATGTCCTAGGTGCAAGAGGTGCCCAAGGGTAGGTATGATGTGTTTTTGTTGCTTGAAGAACCAAGGCTCTCAACGCTTCACCTATGGGTGCCAATATACTTTTCTGGGGGGCTTGGTAGTTGTGGGTAAGGTGCCCAGGACATGGGCTACTGAACCACCTGACAATCACAACATAAAGTCTAGTGAAAGCAACCTGTCATCAAGTACAATAATCATATTTTCATCAAAGTGAATCGAGCTTGAATGTAAAGGGCTATTTAATGTTGATTTTTGGTAGCATCGAATGTGTTCTAGCCATGAAATTTGGTGGAGAGGCTAAGGCGTATGAGATCTCCAAGACCCAGAAATCGTTTGGAAAATTCCACCCAGATGAAGAGATATTAAAATAATTAATATTTTAATGGGTTCCTAAGTTTAAAATTAGGAAAATAAAAATGTTAATGTGTATTAATATAATATGGGTGAGAAATTTCTAAGTGACAAGGATCAATCCAGTTCTAATCTTAGTTGTTGATTAGCGACTTAAGCTCGGCCATTGAAGACTCAACAAGGAAAGTAAAAGAGGAGGCTTGAGGATCAGTTGGAGACACACCAAGAGAGATCAAGAATTCGATTTTCTAGGGCGAGGTTTGCTGAGGAAATTGAGTTAGTGATCAGTTGCAGCGAGAGGAATTTCAACAAGGGATTTCCATCCGACGCTGAAGAATACATAAGAGAGGGGCAGTGAAATGCAAGGAGGGACAACGCAGGCCCTAGAAGGGCTAACACAAAGCTCTGTAGGAGCTGATGTAGAGGATGCAGAGGGTCGTAGAGGGCTTCAGAGGCAGTGCTGGGGAGATTCTGTGGGGCAGACTAGGAGCAAATCAGCAGATTCTAAGCCAGGATAGGGTGACACAGCTCCTAGAGGAGTGACGTAGTTCCTGAGCAGTGCTTGGAGTAGCTTTCGTTGTCCAAAATAGGCAACATCCAGAGTTGCTGTGGGCTTTGATCATCCACTTGTTGATTTGCCAGAATATCTCTCTCTGGATAGAGGTACTACTGCCAAGGATATTCTCTGTTGGGTGAGCCATTTTTGGCACCCTAGCTATATTCACGAAATTTGCTTAATAATACAAACCCTCTATATGTTGGATCGGTTTTCTCGAATTGGGTTTTTTTGTGGATGATTGTCCAAAAATAACTTTCCCTTGTGTTATTGTTTATGTTTATTTCAGTGCATGATCTATATGTCTATGAAGGCTGAAATAGTGTTTACTTTGATGTTTATGCAATTAAATAACTAATAACTTGTTAATGTAAAGAACAAGTAGGGGATTGTAAACCAATAATTGTAGTAGGGGTTTTTGATGTGCTAGATTCAGGAATTTTCACATGGTATTGGAGCAATTGCAGATCATAGGCGACTGAAGGCACCGACTACGAAATCCAGAGAATTTGCAGCAAAAAAGTAGCTGTCCCGAGTGACAGTGTTGTTCCAGAGCCAAAGACGCAGGAGGGGAGTGAAGGTGAAGGTGACATAGTAGCTAGGAGGAGCCCACGCAGTAGAATTGTCAGCTGTCCAGGCTAGCGTAGAGGCAGAGGGAGGCAGATCAGACTTATGCAGTGCCAAGTCATCTTTCTGAGCCAGGAAGGATTGAAGCAGTGGCTAGGAGGCGCTGATCTAGCTCTCACTGTGATTGTGTAGAGCCAAAAGGGCTCAGATTCTTTAGTTGCCAGGGCTAAGGGAGCTGAGCAGATTTTGATTTGAGGAGCCGGTGGGGCATTGTTTTTGTTAGTGCAGAACAATGTCTAAGGAGACTGAACCAAGGTAGAGGGAAGCACTACCTCGACAGATTTCTAGCCAAGAAATCTAGATCCTGGTAGCAACGCAAAGGAGGATTTGAGAGGAGTGAGTCGACAGTTGGCAGGGGGATTTCCGAGAGGGAAATTAGGACTCAGAGGGAGTTTAAAGAAGAGGAGAAGAGATGGCATTGAATGGATTGGAGGATCGAGATAAATTGGACGAGGCTTCCAATGTTCTCCTCTGGAAGGCCAGGATCCTGCCAATCCTAGATAAACATCGCATCAAGGACTATGCCTTGAAAATAGTAGCTGTCCTAGTTGACCCTGATGCAAATGAGAAGTATGAGGAGGCCATGGCGAAGGCGAAATGCATGATCCTAGACGGGGTCAAGGATCATGTAATACGACATATTGCTGAGAAGTCAACAACAAGGGAGATGTGGGAGACCCTGACCACCTTATACCAGGGCTCTTCTATGCAGCGGAAGATTTTATTGGAGAATCAACTGAGGTCATATAAAATGCAGAAAGGAGAGGAGATAGATCCATTCTTCTTAGTTTGCAAGGAATTCACAAGCAACTTACTTCTGTGGGGTCTACACCAGATCCAAAGTTCATGGTTAGGACTGCCCTGAATGTAATCGCCGAGGAGTGGGAGATGTTTGTCCAAAGAATTTTGGGTAGAGCGACTCTCCCCAGTTGGGAGCAGATGTGGGCAACTCTTTGACAGGAAGGGTTCATGAGATTGACCAAGGCAGGGAGTAGCGGTAAGGGAGTTTGAATCAAGAAGGAGGAGGAGGAGGATGCAACTCTCGCATCAGCAGGACAACGTGGAGTATAGAAGAGGAAGAAGAATGACATCTCCAAGGTCAAGTGCTTCAACTGTGGGGAGCTGGGACATTATGCCTCTCAATGCCCCGGGAAGAAAGGCAAGGGAGAAGCTTCCAAATCAAAGGTTGCTCTAGCAATGGCAGAAAAGGATGTCGAGACTGATGACGATTGTGCCATGAGTGCTCATGTGCCTCTAGAGAAGAGGTGGGGAGACATGGAGTTGTAGTCGAGAAGACTACAGAAAAGGGGCAGGATCCTTGAGGTGCCCAAACTCTTGGATCACATACGACTATGGGAGCCCTTAACGATAGTGGCATGATGACAGGTGTCAGGTGGAGCAAGGTGTGATGGAGCAACAATGGCAGAGCTAGAGTGCCGAAATTTGAGGCAACATAGTGGAGGTTGCAGCAATACGAGAGGCACAAAGAAGGTTGCAACAACACAATAGTAGTAGAGGGAGCATAGGATAGCAGCTGTGGTAGCTTCAACATCACGAGGCTTCCAGACTGACCAGGATGTCAGTGATTGGGTGAAGTTAGTTACTTACTTCTCGGTAACTGAGTTGCAGTGTAGCAGTTAGCAGTGACAGTGCTATGGGCAACATGTTGAGAGGGAGATGCATTACAGATGTAGCAGTGATAGTGGTAGTGTCATGGGCAGCAATACAAGAAGCAACAATGAAGTGGATGTGGGGCAGCATGCCAAGCATCAACACAGAGGACCGATGCAAAGGATCAGTGCAATGCTTCTGTGGTGAAGTGTTGCTAGAGCACATTCCTCACTAAGAGGGAGTGTTGATTATGGGTAGCATCAGATGTGCTCTAGCCATGAAATTTGGTGGAGAGGCTAAGGCACATGAGATCTCCAAGAGCCAAAAATGGTTTGGAGAAATTCCACCTGGATGAAGAGATATTAAAATAATTAATATTTTAATGGGCTCTTAAGTCTAAACTTAGGAAAATAAAAATATTAAAGTGTTTTAATATAATATGAGTGAGAAAGATGTAAGTGATGAGGATCATGCCAATTCTAATCTTAGCCATTGATTAGGGACTTAATCTCAACCCCTCAACCGTTGAAGACTCAACAGGAAAAGTATAAGAGGAGGCTTGAGGGTCAGTTGGGGACACACCAAGAGAGATCAAGAATTCGATTTTATGGGGCGATGTTTATTGAGGAAATCGAGTTAGTGATAAGTTTCTGTGAGGGGCAGTTCAGCAAGGGATTCCATCCGAGGTTGAAGAATACATAGCAAAGAGGTAGTGAAGTGTCAGGAGAGACAACGTAGGCCTTAGAAGGGCTGACACAAAGGTCGTAGGAGCTGACGTAGAGGGTCGTAAAGGTTGACGTAGAAGTCGTAGAGGGCTTCAGAGGCAGTGCTAGGGAGATTCTGTGGGGTAGACTAGGAGCAGATCAGAAGATTTTTAGCCGGGATAGGGTGACGCAGCTCCTAGAGGAGTGACGTAGTTCCTGAGCAGTGCTTGGAGCAGCTTTCACTGCATAGCATAGGGAAAAACTAGAGTCGTTGTGGGGTTTGATGATTCGCTTACTGATTTGCCAGAATATTTGTCTCCGAATAGAGGTACTATTGCCAAGGATGTTCTCTGTTGGGTGAGCCATTTTTGGTACCCTAGTTGTATTCACGAAATCTGCTTAGTAATACAAACCCTCTATATGTTGCACCGGTTTTCCCGAATTGGGTTTTTCCTAGGACAATTGTCCAAAGATAACGGTGTCCCTTGTGTTATTGTTTTTGTTTATTTCAGTGCATGATCTATATATCTGTGAAGGCTGCAATAATGTTTACTTCGATGTTTATGCAATTAAATAACTTGTTAATGTAAAGAATAAGTAGGAGATTGTAAACCAGTAATTGCAGTAGGGGTTTCTGATATGTTATATTCAAGAATTTTCACATTTAATACTTAAAATAAGGCTTCCCTTCCAAAATTAGGACCTTGAACTCACAATGGTGTTTCCTCCTTAGGTAGGAGTGGCTAAAGGAGAACGCTATTAGGTGTTTCTAGCCCCCAAGGCGAAGTAACATGTCCTCAGTCCGCCCTTCAATTGATAGGTGTTCGTGAATAATAATGATGGTACAAAGGTGAGAAGACTTCATGGCCAAGTGCCATGGTCAAAGGGACTAGCATGATGGTGATCCACATCCTGAGTGTACAGATGTGAGGAGGGAGCCATCATGGATGCATGATTTATCAACTCAGCGTTTGGTGTTCCACCCCTCCTGTGCGCCTTTTACTTTTGCTTGATTTTTCTTTGCATTACTTCTTGTTGCTCAAAGGGTTAAAGCTTACTTTCAATGATATATAACAGTTGTATTACCCCTTAAGGATGAGTCATTTCATTGCTCATCGGGGTTGGGACATGCAAAAGTTCCTTTTTATGATGTAATGGAGCAACATGTGCTCATGAACTAGGTGATGGCCATAAGGAGTGAGGTAG
The DNA here is from genome assembly GCA_000404065.3 of Pinus taeda. Lineage (NCBI taxonomy): Eukaryota > Viridiplantae > Streptophyta > Pinopsida > Pinales > Pinaceae > Pinus > Pinus taeda. The sequence goes on along the minus strand of APFE031272624.1, from coordinate 147,841 downwards.
ATCTCATGCTAGGATTTTCCCCGTGTGCTAATGTGTATGTCCTGGCCATGTTTTGCATTTTGATATTCTTCTTTATTTTATTTTATGGCCATGATATGCTCTTTTCTTGTTCTTTTGGCTACATTAACATCCCAATGCAAAGTTCTGGGCCCATATCCGATGTATGGGTGCCAAATCCCAGAGAACCCATTATTAGTTGAACTCGAAGAATGGAGATGGAATATGGGCTTATAAAGTAGGATGAAAAGTGGTAAGTATGGGAAGGGGATAGATGGGACAATGCTATCTCAATCAGGGCTTCCCGAATAGTGCTCCTCCTATACCCATTGGGCCATTAGAGGAGATCCCACTAGACAAGGATCGAAGATTAAACCCCCATTTAAGGTGAGGGTCACTGTCAAAACTCCTCTTTCTTCTAGGTCACCCCATAATCCATATCAAATGCCCAAATTCAAACAAGCATAAGCACCCAATTGCAAAATGAATAAAGTTCCTTTTGATCAGAAGCCCACCTTTGTTGATGTGCTTTTGCCAGATGGGTGAGAAGTATATGACTAAAGTAGGTGGCAGAGATATAATGGCATGTCATCAGTTAGTGGTGATTGTTAGGCGTTGCATGGTTGGCCGACTAGATGTGAAGAATAGGATAAAAGTTTTCTCCTATAAGGTTACCTATTTTGGTGTGTAACATTCGGCTCCAACTGGCACATGAGCTCGTTGTAGAGGACATGATCCATATGCTCGAACAGGGGCTTTATGAGAACTCTAACAATCCCTGGGCTCGCAGACCTTAACCTGAACACTGCGATAAACTTGTTTGGTAGCATGTGCACTGGGCGTAGGATATTGCCCATGTTTTACATGAAAGCATAAAAATTCGTACAAAAAGTAAAATCTATTCTAAATGCAACCTTTTCTACATGAAACATGATACGAATGGTATTAAAATGTTCACAATATGCAATGCAACTACACTATGCATGGTATGTGAATGTCAGTTTCCATCAAATAAGGCGAGGCGACTCCCTTTCATTGGAGAAGTCAAAAGTTCACCATCAAGTTTGGCAATGTAAAAGTAACCTACATCCACGTTTCCATGGATCTTAACAAGGATAAGGTCTTTATCAACCAAAACAAGATCACCAACTTGGTAGTCCCTTTTTAGCTTTTGGACCCATTGCTTCTTTGGAATGGTTGGCCTTGAGTTTGGCTTCTTGATATGACAAACCTCTTAAGAAGAAAGAGGCTTGAATGGTTTTAAAGGCCCACTAGGAGGGTATTTATTTATGGTCTCATGGCTATTATGGGTAGGGAATGGGAAGGGATGAATGCCCTCCACATGATTAGGAAACTAGGGCTACTTGTAGAGGACAAATGGGGTCCGATTAGGCTTAGGTATGGTGGGATATGATAGATCCATTTGTAATTGTCCACCAATTGAAGCTCACCATTTCCTAGATAACAACATCCCCCATGCATCAAGCAAATCGATGACAACAATATCCATCAATACAGAAATATCTTTGTTGGCTGCTAGAGATACCTTAAAATCTTTAATAAGGCCATAGACAGGGATGGATCTACAATCAAAACCACACACACTCTTATATGGCCTAGTGATGTCCATCTCTAATTGGTGCATGACTTTTAGTGGCATGACATTGGCGGAAGCCCCTAAGTCAAGCATGCAATTGTGAAGGATAAGATTGTTGATCAGTAGGGACAACAAGAATGGATAATGTTAGGTGTTACACTTCCAAGTTGCAAATGAATAGCATGATCATGATCTCGAGCAGGTGTAAGACCCTTAGGTATCTATCCAAATACGTTAGAATAATTGTTGATAACCCTTTGGAGATCCACTGGAGCAGAGGATATAGATGATTGAACATCTAATGAACACAATTGTTCTATTATACCTTGATGTCCCTTCTTTAGCAATTATCTCATGCTATTTGAGCTCATCACTTTACTGGGTTTCCCTTGGATGCCTGTAAGCTCAATTTCCTTTTCCTTCTGAGAAAATTCTTATGAAAAAAATCTTGAAAATTGAGGGCCACTTTTTATAATGATTGGTAACCATTGAACCCCTAATGCAACATCAACACCATCCATTTGGATTGCAATCAACTCCACCATATTCAGTGTGATATTGTGGCACTTCCTTGAGCAATTTATGGTATTTCCATTTGTAATCATTACTTGAAATTTTGGTGCTATATATACAAAGAAATTAAGAAGTTTTTACACTTTCAATCAATATTGTTACCTTTTTTGTTTTATATATCCTTCTATCTTGAGGGTTTGTGGAGTACTGATGCCGACCAATGCATGACAAGAGATTGTTGGAGTAATCTCTTCTAGCTATAGACCTTGTGAAGTTTCCATTTAATCTTCTTCGTATTTACAATCTATGTAGAATAATTTCTTCTCACTGCATTTATGCCCCTTACTATACTTGTTGTCATGGTTGATAAACAGTCCCTGTGCTCTTCTTTCATCCATTTGCTAAGAAGTCAACCTTGTCGGTCTAGGAGAGGAAGCAGGATTTTCTCCACAATTATTAGTGACCAATTTCCTAGTCGTCATATTTTTACTTTCAACTTTCCTTGCTAGATTGAAAGAATGTTTTAGAGATCTAGGTTCAAAGAGGCACACCTCATGCTGGATGCTTTCCTTTAAAGTTTCCATAAATGCGCCTAACAAATTATCTTCTGAAATATTCTTTACCCCAAGACTCAACTTTTGGAATTGTTGGATGTGCTTTGTAATTTGACCTTCTTCTTCAATATTTATCAATTGATTGAAGAAGGTATTGCTCTTAATATCCACATAATGTCCTATCAATTCCTCTGTAAAAGTGGACCAAGATATGACATAATCCTTTTTCCTTTCATGACATTGATACCATAGTACGTACAAGTTGGTCTTGTTTTGAAAACATAGATGCAATATTTACTTGTAGTAAGGATTCCATTTGGTGTAGATCAAAGTACTGCTCCATTTGAAATATCCATGTTATAGGATCATTGCCATCAAACATAGCCATATTGACCTTCATAATGTAGTATTTTGTTGGTGCTGACTCGAAGCCTTGATGATGTTGATCTTGGATTACATTGATGATGTTGATCTTGGATTGAAAATTCATGATTATGGTTCTGCGATTCAATATTTGTGCTCTTCAATTGTGATAGGATACTCCCCATATGTGATAGCATTCTCTCCGAGTGAGTCTCAACGCCATGCTTCTCTTTAGGTTCATGATTTCCTTGGATCTCCACATTCTTTTTAGGAATATCTTTTAATAGAATGTTTTGTAATTATTTTATTTCTTCCCTAATGTATTTTGTGTATTTTCCTTGACATTTTGCATTTCTTCCTTATTTTCATTCATCTCCTTTTCCATTTCATCCATCAATTCTTTTTAAAGGTTTTTTTTGAGAATCTGATAAATTCACCTTTTCCAACATGCAACCATCCATTTCTTTGACTTCATTTTCTAATTGGGAGAACCTAAATTCTAAGTCTTCACTTTCTTTGTAAGTCCTAGATGAGCCTTCAGAAGGTTTAATTGGTGTAGTAGGTTTTGGATCTTTGTTTGGAGACATAGAGAAAATAATAATAGTACTCCTCTTTATCGCAATTTTCAATCACCCAAAAAAATGGATCTTCTTATCAAAAGTTAGGTCACTTGTAAGATACATACCTTTAAAACCTTAATTTGGAGAGTATTTGAAGGGCTGGTCTTTTTCTTGGATCTCCATGATTTCCTTGGATCTCCACATTCTTTTTAGGAATATCTTTTAATAGAATGTTTTGTAATTATTTTATTTCTTCCCTAATGTATTTTGTGTATTTTCCTTGACATTTTGCATTTCTTCCTTATTTTTATTCATCTTCTTTTCCATTTCATCCATCAATTCTTTTTAAAGGTTTTTTTGAGAATCTGATGAATTCACCTTTTCCAACATGCAACCATCCATTTCATTGACTTTCTTTTCTAATTGGGAGAACCTATTTTCTAAGTCTTCACTTTCTTTGTAAGTCCCAGATGAGCCTTCAGAGGGTTTAATTGGTGTAGTAGGTTTTGGATCTTTGTTTGGAGCCATAGAGAAAATAATAATAGTACTCCTCTTTATTGCAATTTTCAGTCACCCAAAAAAATGGTTCTTATCAAACGTTAGGTCACTTGTAAGATACATACCTTTAAAACCTTAATTTGGAGAGCATTTGAATGGCTGGTCTTTTTCTTGAGATATCACTTAGATAAGAGCTCTTCTGAATTTGAAACTTTGGTCTGTAATATTTTGATGTCTTTTCTGCAATTCCACAGGTTTGACTATAATTTGATGCCCCAATTGAAAGTTATGGTAACTTTCCCAAAACTTGCTGATTTTTAGCCTATTCCCACGAGCGAACTCATATAGTGTGCCACATCTTCAATTCCGCAAATATAATTTTGAAATTTGTATCTGCAGTACTTACGTATGTCTTTTGAAATCCCTAAAGATTTCATAGTTTGGGAAGTCCCAGAAATGAAGTTATAGCAAAAATACTAAGCTGACTTGTTTGAAACTGATTCCAGGATCCTTCAAAAACCCTAACTTCCACAGGGCATATCTCCAAAATTATAGCAAACCAAACTCTAAAATTTGAATTAGATGTTCCTCAAGATTTCTCCTTAGTATGGTCCAAGTTTCAGTCTGAAACTTGACAGAAAAATAGTTATAGTGAAAATTCCAATCTGACCTGTTTGAAACTGATTTCAAGTACCCATAATAGATATGAAACAACCGCTGATATGGATTGCAACAAAAGGTACACACAACGGATGGTACGCCGTGTTGACCCTGCCGCCCGCACCTATCTACAAGTCAGTGAGAAAAGCCTTCAACCCCACAAGGTGTGGTTGGTGGCAGGGAACTCAGAGAAGGGGCTGTCGCACTAATCCCAACTCTCTCCGTTTGAGCTATCTCCTAGGTTAGCTAAGGGGGCTGGTCCCTAATGAAAAGTTAAGGTAAAAACAAAGATGCGAGTTTCTAGGAGAACTGTTAGAGTCAAATATATTATTTATCTAAAATCTATAAGCAAAACCTGATATGAGCAATAGCCATTAACACATGAGATAAGCATGAAACACATAAACGACCAGTGCCTTCAAAGCGTTGCTCTTTAAGAAATGATTTTTTTATTTTATTTTATTTTTTGTTTGCTTAGAACGAAGTCAAATGCTTTCAAATGAAAGAAGAAAATATGCGATAATTTTTCAAGATAGAAAATAAGCAAAGGACTCAGGAAACCCCCTCTTGAGTAAATCTTTTGATGTCTTATGAGATTGCTGGCTTGAACAACTTGTGGACCTCTTGATAT